>JAJIBD010010317.1:0-42821 GCA_021461705.1 Cryptotis parvus | reverse complement strand
GGCCTCAGGGCCCAGTCACTCCTGTGGAAGGCGCAGGCCTCAGGGCCCAGTCACTCCTGTGGAAGGCGCAGGCCTCAGGGCCCAGTCACTCCTGTGGAAGGCGCAGGCCTCAGGGCCCAGTCTCTCCTGTGGAAGACGCAGGCCTCAGGGCCCAGTCACTCCTCTGTGGAAGGCGCAGGCCTCAGGGCCCAGTCACTCCTGTGGGAGGCGCAGGCCTCAGGGCCCAGTCTCTCCTGTGGAAGACGCAGGCCACAGGGCCCAGTCACTCCTGTGGAGGCGCAGGCCCTCAGGGCCCAGTCACTCCTGTGGAAGGCGCAGGCCACAGGGCCCAGTCACTCCTGTGGGAGGCGCAGGCCACAGGGCCCAGTCACTCCTGTGGAGGCGCAGGCCTCAGGGCCCAGTCACTCCTGTGGGAGGCGCAGGCCTCAGGGCCCAGTCACTCCTGTGGGAGGCGCAGGCCTCAGGGCCCAGTCACTCCTGTGGAAGGCGCAGGCGTCAGGGCCCAGTCACTCCTGTGGAAGGCGCAGGCCTCAAGCCCCAGTCTCTCCTGTGGAAGGCGCAGGCCTCAGGGCCCAGTCACTCCTGTGGAAGGCGCAGGCCTCAGGGCCCAGTCACTCCTGTGGAAGGCGCAGGCCTCAGGGCCCAGTCTCTCCTGTGGAAGGCGCAGGCCTCAGGGGCCCAGTCACTCCTGTGGGAGGCGCAGGCCTCAGGGCCCAGTCACTCCTGTGGAAGGCGCAGGCCTCAGGGCCCAGTCTCTCCTGTGGAAGGCGCAGGCCACAGGGCCCAGTCACTCCTGTGGGAGACGCAGGCCTCAGGGCCCAGTCACTCCTGTGGAAGGCGCAGGCCTCAGGGGCCCAGTCACTCCTGTGGAAGGCGCAGGCCACAGGGCCCAGTCACTCCTGTGGGAGGCGCAGGCCTCAGGGCCCAGTCACTCCTGTGGAAGGCGCAGGCCACAGGGCCCAGTCACTCCTGTGGGAGGCGCAGGCCACAGGGCCCAGTCACTCCTGTGGGAGGCGCAGGCCTCAGGGGCCCAGTCACTCCTGTGGAGGCGCAGGCCTCAGGGCCCAGTCACTCCTGTGGGAGGCGCGGGCCTCAGGGCCCAGTCACTCCTGTGGAAGGCGCAGGCCTCAGGGGCCCAGTCACTCCTGTGGAAGGCGCAGGCCTCAAGCCCCAGTCTCTCCTGTGGAAGACGCAGGCCTCAGGGCCCAGTCACTCCTGTGGAAGGCGCAGGCCTCAGGGCCCAGTCACTCCTGTGGAAGGCGCAGGCCTCAGGGCCTAGTCTCTCCTGTGGAAGGCGCAGGCCTCAGGGCCCAGTCACTCCTGTGGAAGGCGCAGGCCTCAGGGCCCAGTCACTCCTGTGGGAGGCGCAGGCCTCAGGGGCCCAGTCTCTCCTGTGGAAGGCGCAGGCCACAGGGCCCAGTCACTCCTGTGGGAGGCGCAGGCCTCAGGGCCCAGTCACTCCTGTGGAAGGCGCAGGCCACAGGGCCCAGTCACTCCTGTGGGGAGGCGCAGGCCACAGGGCCCAGTCACTCCTGTGGGAGGCGCAGGCCTCAGGGCCCAGTCACTCCTGTGGGAGCGCAGGGCCTCAGGGCCCAGTCACTCCTGTGGGAGGCGCAGGCCTCAGGGCCCAGTCACTCCTGTGGGAAGGCGCAGGCCTCAGGGCCCAGTCACTCCTGTGGAAGGCGCAGGCCTCAGGGCCCAGTCACTCCTGTGGAAGGCGCAGGCCTCAAGCCCCAGTCTCTCCTGTGGAAGGCGCAGGCCTCAGGGCCCAGTCTCTCCTGTGGAAGGCACAGGCCTCAGGGCCCAGTCACTCCTGTGGAAGGCGCAGGCCTCAGGGCCCAGTCACTCCTGTGGAAGGCGCAGGCCTCAAGGGCCCCAGTCCTCTCCTGTGGAAGGCGCAGGCCTCAGGGCCCAGTCTCTCCTGTGGAAGGCGCAGGCCTCAGGGCCCAGTCACTCCTGTGGAAGGCGCAGGCCTCAGGGCCCAGTCACTCCTGTGGGAAGGCGCAGGCCTCAGGGCCCAGTCACTCTCCTGTGGAAGGCGCAGGCCTCAGGGCCCAGTCACTCCTGTGGAAGGCGCAGGCCTCAGGGCCCAGTCACTCCTGTGGAAGGCGCAGGCCACAGGGCCCAGTCACTCCTGTGGAAGGCGCAGGCCTCAGGGCCAGTCACTCCTGTGGGAGGCGCAGGCCTCAGGGCCCAGTCACTCCTGTGGGAAGACGCAGGCCTCAGGGGCCCAGTCACTCCTGTGGAAGGCGCAGGCCTCAGGGCCCAGTCTCTCCTGTGGAAGACGCAGGCCTCAGGGCCCAGTCACTCCTGTGGGAGGCGCAGGCCTCAGGGCCCAGTCACTCCTGTGGAAGGCGCAGGCCTCAGGGCCCAGTCACTCCTGTGGGAGGCGCAGGCCTCAGGGCCCAGTCACTCCTGTGGGAGGCGCAGGCCTCAGGGCCCAGTCACTCCTGTGGGAGGCGCGCAGGCCTCAGGGGCCCCAGTCACTCCTGTGGGAGGCGCAGGCCACAGGGCCCAGTCACTCCTGTGGGAGGCCAGGCCTCAGGGCCCAGTCACTCCTGTGGGAGGCGCAGGCCTCAGGGCCCAGTCACTCCTGTGGAAGGCGCAGGCCTCAGGGCCCAGTCACTCCTGTGGAGGCGCAGGCCTCAGGGCCCAGTCACTCCTGTGGAAGGCGCAGGCCTCAGGCCCCAGTCTCTCCTGTGGAAGGCGCAGGCCTCAAGCCCCAGTCTCTCCTGTGGAAGGCGCAGGCCTCAGGGACCAGTCTCTCCTGTGGGAAGGCACAGGCCTCAGGGCCCAGTCACTCCTGTGGAAGGCGCAGGCCTCAGGGCCCAGTCTCCTGTGGAAGGTGCAGGCCTCAGGGCCCAGTCACTCCTGTGGAAGGCGCAGGCCTCAGGGCCCAGTCTCTCCTGTGGGAAGGCGCAGGCCTCAGGGCCCAGTCTCTCCTGTGGGAAGCGCGCAGGCCTCAGGGCCCAGTCACTCCTGTGGGAAGGCGCAGGCCTCAGGGCCCAGTCTCTCCTGTGGAAGGCACAGGCCTCAGGGCCCAGTCACTCCTGTGGAAGGCGCAGGCCTCAGGGCCCAGTCACTCCTGTGGAAGGCGCAGGCCTCAGGGCCCAGTCACTCCTGTGGAAGGCGCAGGCCTCAAGCCCCAGTCTCTCCTGTGGAAGGCGCAGGCCTCAGGGGCCCAGTCACTCCTGTGGAAGGTGCAGGCCTCAGGGCCCAGTCACTCCTGTGGAAGGCGCAGGCCTCAAGCCCCAGTCTCTCCTGTGGAAGGCGCGAGGCCTCAGGGCCCAGTCTCTCCTGTGGAAGGCGCAGGCCTCAGGGCCCAGTCACTCCTGTGGAAGGCGCAGGCCTCAGGGCCCAGTCTCTCCTGTGGAAGACGCAGGCCTCAGGGCCCAGTCACTCCTGTGGGAGGCGCAGGCCTCAGGGCCCAGTCACTCCTGTGGAGGCGCAGGCCTCAGGGCCCAGTCTCTCCTGTGGAAGACGCAGGCCACAGGGCCCAGTCACTCCTGTGGGAGGCGCAGGCCTCAGGGCCCAGTCACTCCTGTGGAAGGCGCAGGCCACAGGGCCTAGTCACTCCTGTGGGAGGCGCAGGCCTCAGGGCCCAGTCACTCCTGTGGGGGGGCGCAGGCCTCAGGGCCCAGTCACTCCTGTGGGGGCGCAGGCCTCAGGGCCCAGTCACTCCTGTGGGAGGCGCAGGCCTCAGGGCCCAGTCACTCCTGTGGAAGACGCAGGCCTCAGGGCCCAGTCACTCCTGTGGAAGGCGCAGGCCTCAGGGCCCAGTCACTCCTGTGGAAGGCGCAGGCCTCAGGGCCCAGTCACTCCTGTGGAAGGCGCAGGCCACAGGGCCCAGTCACTCCTGTGGGAGGCGCAGGCCTCAGGGCCCAGTCACTCCTGTGGGAGGCGCAGGCCTCAGGGCCCAGTCTCTCCTGTGGAAGGCGCAGGCCTCAGGGCCCAGTCACTCCTGTGGGAGGCGCAGGCCTCAGGGCCACTCCTGTGGAAGGCGCAGGCCACAGGGCCCAGTCACTCCTGTGGGGGCGGCGAGGCCACAGGGCCCAGTCACTCCTGTGGGAGGCGCAGGCCTCAGGGCCCAGTCACTCCTGTGGGAGGCGCAGGCCTCAGGGCCCAGTCACTCCTGTGGGAGGCGCAGGCCTCAGGGCCCAGTCACTCCTGTGGAAGGCGCAGGCCTCAGGGCCCAGTCACTCCTGTGGAAGGCGCAGGCCTCAGGGCCCCAGTCTCTCCTGTGGAAGGCGCAGGCCTCAGGGCCCAGTCTCTCCTGTGGAAGGCAGGCCTCAGGGCCCAGTCTCTCCTGTGGAAGGCGCAGGCCTCAGGGCCCAGTCACTCCTGTGGAAGGCGCAGGCCTCAGGGCCCAGTCACTCCTGTGGAAGGCGCAGGCCTCAGGGCCCAGTCACTCCTGTGGAAGGCGCAGGCCTCAGGGCCCAGTCTCTCCTGTGGAAGGCGCAGGCCTCAGGGCCCAGTCACTCCTGTGGGAAGGCGCAGGCCTCAGGGCCCAGTCACTCCTGTGGAAGGCGCAGGCCTCAGGGCCCAGTCACTCCTGTGGAAGGCGCAGGCCTCAGGGCCCAGTCACTCCTGTGGAGGGCGCAGGCCTCAGGGCCCAGTCACTCCTGTGGAAGGCGCAGGCCTCAGGGCCCAGTCACTCCTGTGGGAGGCGCAGGCCTCAGGGCCCAGTCACTCCTGTGGGAGGCGCAGGCCTCAGGGCCCAGTCACTCCTGTGGGACGCAGGCCTCAGGGCCCAGTCACTCCTGTGGGAGGCGCAGGCCTCAGGGCCCAGTCACTCCTGTGGAAGGCGCAGGGCCACAGGGCCCAGTCACTCCTGTGGGGAGGCGCAGGCCTCAGGGCCCAGTCACTCCTGTGGAAGGCGCAGGCCTCAGGGCCCAGTCACTCCTGTGGGAGGCGCAGGGCCTCAGGGCCCAGTCACTCCTGTGGAAGAGCGCAGGCCTCAGGGCCCAGTCACTCCTGTGGAAGGCGCAGGCCTCAGGGCCCAGTCACTCCTGTGGGAGGCGCAGGCCTCAGGGCCCAGTCACTCCTGTGGGAGGCGCAGGCCTCAGGGGCCCAGTCTCTCCTGTGGAAGGCGCAGGCCTCAGGGCCCAGTCACTCCTGTGGGAGGCGCAGGCCTCAGGGCCCAGTCACTCCTGTGGAAGGCGCAGGCCTCAGGGCCCAGTCACTCCTGTGGGAGGCGCAGGCCTCAGGGCCCAGTCACTCCTGTGGGAGGCGCAGGCCTCAGGGGCCCAGTCACTCCTGTGGGAGGCGCAGGCCTCAGGGCCCAGTCACTCCTGTGGAAGAGGCGCAGGCCTCAGGGCCCAGTCACTCCTGTGGAAGGCGCAGGCCTCAGGGCCCAGTCACTCCTGTGGAAGGCGCAGGCCTCAGGGCCCAGTCTCTCCTGTGGAAGGCGCAGGCCTCAGGGCCCAGTCTCTCCTGTGGAAGGCGCAGGCCTCAGGGCCCAGTCTCTCCTGTGGAAGGCGCAGGCCTCAGGGCCCAGTCTCTCCTGTGGAAGGCGCAGGCCTCAGGGCCCAGTCACTCCTGTGGAAGGCGCAGGCCTCAGGGCCCAGTCACTCCTGTGGAAGGCGCAGGCCTCAGGGCCCAGTCACTCCTGTGGAAGGCGCAGGCCTCAGGGCCCAGTCTCTCCTGTGGAAGGCGCAGGCCTCAGGGCCCAGTCACTCCTGTGGAAGGCGCAGGCCTCAGGGCCCAGTCTCTCCTGTGGAAGGCGCAGGCCTCAGGGCCCAGTCACTCCTGTGGAAGGCGCAGGCCTCAGGGCCCAGTCACTCCTGTGGAGAGGCGCAGGCCTCAGGGCCCAGTCTCTCCTGTGGAAGACGCAGGCCACAGGGCCCAGTCACTCCTGTGGGAGGCGCAGGCCTCAGGGCCCAGTCACTCCTGTGGAAGACGCAGGCCACAGGGCCCAGTCACTCCTGTGGGAGGCGCAGGCCACAGGGCCCAGTCACTCCTGTGGGAGGCGCAGGCCTCAGGGCCCAGTTACTCCTGTGGGAGGCGCAGGCCTCAGGGCCCAGTCACTCCTGTGGGAGGCGCAGGCCTCAGGGCCCAGTCACTCCTGTGGAAGGCGCAGGCGTCAGGGCCCAGTCACTCCTGTGGAAGGCGCAGGCCTCAAGCCCCAGTCTCTCCTGTGGAAGGCGCAGGCCTCAGGGCCCAGTCACTCCTGTGGAAGGCGCAGGCCTCAGGGCCCAGTCACTCCTGTGGAAGGCACAGGCCACAGGGCCCAGTGTCTCCTGTGGAAGACACAGGCCTCAGGGCCCAGTCACTCCTGTGGGAGGCGCAGGCCTCAGGGCCCAGTCACTCCTGTGGAAGGCGCAGGCCACAGGGCCCAGTCACTCCTGTGGGAGGCGCAGGCCACAGGGCCCAGTCACTCCTGTGGGAGGCGCAGGCCTCAGGGCCCAGTCACTCCTGTGGGAGGCGCAGGCCTCAGGGCCCAGTCACTCCTGTGGGAGGCGCAGGCCACAGGGCCCAGTCACTCCTGTGGGAGGCGCAGGCCTCAGGGCCCAGTCACTCCTGTGGGAGGCGCAGGCCTCAGGGCCCAGTCACTCCTGTAGGAGGCGCAGGCCTCAGGGCCCAGTCACTCCTGTAGGAGGCGCAGGCCTCAGGGCCTAGTCACTCCTGTGGAAGGCGCAGGCCTCAAGCCCCAGTCTCTCCTGTGGAAGGCGCAGGCCTCAAGCCCCAGTCTCTCCTGTGGAAGGCGCAGGCCTCAGGGACCAGTCTCTCCTGTGGAAGGCACAGGCCTCAGGGCCCAGTCACTCCTGTGGAAGGCGCAGGCCTCAGGGCCCAGTCTCTCCTGTGGAAGGTGCAGGCCTCAGGGGCCCAGTCACTCCTGTGGAAGGCGCAGGCCTCAAGCTCCAGTCTCTCCTGTGGAAGGCGCAGGCCTCAGGGCCCAGTCTCTCCTGTGGAAGGCGTAGGCCTCAAGCCCCAGTCTCTCCTGTGGAAGGCGCAGGCCTCAGGGACCAGTCTCTCCTGTGGAAGGCACAGGCCTCAGGGCCCAGTCACTCCTGTGGAAGGAGCAGGCCTCAGGGCCCAGTCTCTCCTGTGGAAGGTGCAGGCCTAAGGGCCCAGTCACTCCGGTGGAAGGCGCAGGCCTCAAGCCCCAGTCTCTCCTGTGGAAGGCGCGGGCCTCAGGGCCCAGTCTCTCCTGTGGAAGGTGCAGGCCTCAGGGCCCAGTCACTCCTGTGGAAGGCGCAGGCCTCAAGCCCCAGTCTCTCCTGTGGAAGGCGCGGGCCTCAGGGCCCAGTCTCTCCTGAGGAAGGCGCAGGCCTCAGGGGCCCAGTCACTCCTGTGGAAGGCGCAGGCCTCAGGGGCCCAGTCTCTCCTGTGGAAGGCGCAGGCCTCAGGGCCCAGTCACTCCTGTGGGAGGCGCAGGCCTCAGGGCCCAGTTACTCCTGTGGGAGGCGCAGGCCTAAGGGCCCAGTCTCTCCTGTGGAAGACGCATGGCCACAGGGCCCAGTCACTCCTGTGGGAGGCGCAGGCCTCAGGGCCCAGTCACTCCTGTGGAAGAGCGCGAGACCACAGGGCCTAGTCACTCCTGTGGGAGGCGCAGGCCACAGGGCCCAGTCACTCCTGTGGGAGGCGCAGGCCTCAGGGCCCAGTCACTCCTGTGGGAGGCGCAGGCCTCAGGGCCCAGTCACTCCTGTGGGAGGCGCAGGCCTCAGGGCCCAGTCACTCCTGTGGAAGGCGCAGGCCTCAGGGCCCAGTCACTCCTGTGGAAGGCGCAGGCCTCAAGCCCCAGTCTCTCCTGTGGAAGGCGCAGGCCTCAGGGCCCAGTCACTCCTGTGGAAGGCGCAGGCCTCAGGGCCCAGTCACTCCTGTGGAAGGCACAGGCCACTGGGCCCAGTCTCTCCTGTGGAAGACACAGGCCTCAGGGCCCAGTCACTCCTGTGGGAGGCGCAGGCCTCAGGGCCCAGTCACTCCTGTGGAAGGCGCAGGCCACAGGGCCCAGTCACCCCTGTGGGAGGCGCAGGCCACAGGGCCCAGTCACTCCTGTGGAAGGCGCAGGCCACAGGGCCCAGTCACTCCTGTGGGAGGCGCAGGCCTAAGGGCCCAATCTCTCCTGTGGAAGGCGCAGGCCACAGGGCCCAGTCACTCCTGTGGGAGGCGCAGGCCTCAGGGCCCAGTCACTCCTGTGGAAGGCGCAGGCCACAGGGCCCAGTCACTCTGGTGGGAGGCGCAGGCCACAGGGCCCAGTCACTCCTGTGGGAGGCGCAGGCCTCAGGGCCCAGTCACTCCTGTGGGAGGCGCAGGCCTCAGGGCCCAGTCACTCCTGTGGGAGGCGCAGGCCTCAGGGCCCAGTCACTCCTGTGGGAGGCGCAGGCCTCAGGGCCCAGTCACTCCTGTGGAAGGCGCAGGCCTCAAGGCCCCAGTCTCTCCTGTGGAAGGCGCAGGCCTCAGGGCCCAGTCACTCCTGTGGAAGGCGCAGGCCTCAGGGCCCAGTCACTCCTGTGGAAGGCGCAGGCCTCAGGGCCCAGTCTCTCCTGTGGAAGGCGCAGGCCACAGGGCCCAGTCACTCCTGTGGGAGGCGCAGGCCTCAGGGCCCAGTCACTCCTGTGGGAGGCGCAGGCCTCAGGGCCCAGTCTCTCCTGTGGAAGGCGCAGGCCACAGGGCCCAGTCACTCCTGTGGGAGGCGCAGGCCTCAGGGCCCAGTCACTCCTGTGGAAGGCGCAGGCCACAGGGCCCAGTCACTCCTGTGGGAGGCGCAGGCCACAGGGCCCAGTCACTCCTGTGGGAGGCGCAGGCCTCAGGGCCCAGTCACTCCTGTGGGAGGCGCAGGCCTCAGGGCCCAGTCACTCCTGTGGGAGGCGCAGGCCTCAGGGCCCAGTCACTCCTGTGGAAGGCGCAGGCCTCAGGGCCCAGTCACTCCTGTGGAAGGCGCAGGCCTCAGGGCCCAGTCACTCCTGTGGAAGGCGCAGGCCTCAGGGCCCAGTCTCTCCTGTGGAAGGCGCAGGCCTCAGGGCCCAGTCTCTCCTGTGGAAGGCGCAGGCCTCAGGGCCCAGTCACTCCTGTGGAAGGCGCAGGCCTCAGGGCCCAGTCACTCCTGTGGAAGGCGCGAGGCCTCAGGGCCCAGTCACTCCTGTGGAAGGCGCAGGCCTCAGGGCCCAGTCTCTCCTGTGGAAGGCGCAGGCCACAGGGCCCAGTCACTCCTGTGGGAGGCGCAGGCCTCAGGGCCCAGTCACTCCTGTGGAAGGCGCAGGCCTCAGGGCCCAGTCTCTCCTGTGGAAGGCGCAGGCCACAGGGCCCAGTCACTCCTGTGGGAGGCGCAGGCCTCAGGGCCCAGTCACTCCTGTGGGAAGGCGCAGGCCTCAGGGCCCAGTCACTCCTGTGGGAGGCGCAGGCCTCAGGGCCCAGTCACTCCTGTGGGGAGGCGCAGGCCTCAGGGCCCAGTCACTCCTGTGGAAGGCGCAGGCCTCAGGGCCCCAGTCTCTCCTGTGGAAGGCGCAGGCCTCAGGGCCCAGTCACTCCTGTGGAAGGCGCAGGCCTCAGGGCCCAGTCACTCCTGTGGAAGGCGCAGGCCTCAGGGCCCAGTCTCTCCTGTGGAAGGCGCAGGCCTCAGGGGCCCAGTCACTCCTGTGGAAGGCGCAGGCCTCAGGGCCCAGTCACTCCTGTGGAAGGCGCAGGCCTCAGGGCCCAGTCTCTCCTGTGGAAGACGCAGGCCACAGGGCCCAGTCACTCCTGTGGGAGGCGCAGGCCTCAGGGCCCAGTCACTCCTGTGGGAGGCGCAGGCCTAAGGGCCCAGTCTCTCCTGTGGAAGACGCAGGCCTCAAGCCCCAGTCTCTCCTGTGGAAGGCGCAGGCCTCAGGGACCAGTCTCTCCTGTGGAAGGCACAGGCCTCAGGGCCCAGTCACTCCTGTGGAAGGCGCAGGCCTCAGGGGCCCAGTCACTCCTGTGGAAGGCGCAGGCCTCAGGGCCCAGTCTCTCCTGTGGAAGGCGCAGGCCTCAGGGCCCAGTCTCTCCTGTGGAAGGTGCAGGCCTCAGGGCCCAGTCTCTCCTGTGGAAGGCGCAGGCCTCAAGCCCCAGTCTCTCCTGTGGAAGGCGCAGGCCTCAGGGACCAGTCTCTCCTGTGGAAGGCACAGGCCTCAGGGCCCAGTCACTCCTGTGGAAGGCGCAGGCCTCAGGGGCCCAGTCACTCCTGTGGAAGGCGCAGGCCTCAGGGCCCAGTCACTCCTGTGGAAGGCGCAGGCCTCAGGGCCCAGTCTCTCCTGTGGAAGACGCAGGCCACAGGGCCCAGTCACTCCTGTGGAAGACGCAGGCCACAGGGCCCAGTCACTCCTGTGGGAGGCGCAGGCCTCAGGGCCCAGTCACTCCTGTGGAAGGCGCAGGCCACAGGGCCTAGTCACTCCTGTGGGAGGGCACAGGCCACAGGGCCCAGTCACTCCTGTGGGAGGCACAGGCCACAGGGCCCAGTCACTCCTGTGGAAGGCGCAGGCCTCAGGGCCCAGTCACTCCTGTGGAAGGCACAGGCCTCAAGGCCCAGTCTCTCCTGTGGAAGGCGCAGGCCTCAGGGACCAGTCTCTCCTGTGGAAGGCACAGGCCTCAGGGCCCAGTCACTCCTGTGGAAGGCGCAGGCCTCAGGGCCCAGTCACTCCTGTGGAAGGCGCAGGCCTCAAGCCCCAGTCTCTCCTGTGGAAGGCGCAGGCCTCAGGGACCAGTCTCTCCTGTGGAAGGCGCAGGCCTCAGGGCCCAGTCACTCCTGTGGAAGGCGCAGGCCTCAGGGGCCCAGTCACTCCTGTGGAAGGCGCCAGGCCTCAGGGCCCAGTCTCTCCTGTGGAAGGCGCAGGCCACAGGGCCCAGTCACTCCTGTGGGAGGCGCAGGCCTCAGGGCCCAGTTACTCCTGTGGGAGGCGCAGGCCTAAGGGCCCAGTCTCTCCTGTGGAAGACGCAGGCCACAGGGCCCAGTCACTCCTGTGGGAGGCGCAGGCCTCAGGGCCCAGTCACTCCTGTGGAAGACGCAGGCCACAGGGCCTAGTCACTCCTGTGGGAGGCGCAGGCCACAGGGCCCAGTCACTCCTGTGGGAGGCGCAGGCCTCAGGGCCCAGTCACTCCTGTGGGAGGCGCAGGCCTCAGGGCCCAGTCACTCCTGTGGGAGGCGCAGGCCTCAGGGCCCAGTCACTCCTGTGGAAGGCGCAAGCCTCAGGGCCCAGTCACTCCTGTGGAAGGCGCAGGCCTCAAGCCCCAGTCTCTCCTGTGGAAAGGCGCAGGCCTCAGGGCCCAGTCACTCCTGTGGAAGGCGCAGGCCTCAGGGCCCAGTCACTCCTGTGGAAGGCGCAGGCCTCAGGGCCCAGTCTCTCCTGTGGAAGACACAGGCCACAGGGCCCAGTCACTCCTGTGGGAGGCGCAGGCCTCAGGGCCCAGTCACTCCTGTGGAAGACGCAGGCCACAGGGCCCAGTCACTCCTGTGGGAGGCGCAGGCCACAGGGCCCACTCACTCCTGTGGGAGGCGCAGGCCTCAGGGGCCCAGTCACTCCTGTGGAGGCGCAGGCCTCAGGGCCCAGTCACTCCTGTGGGAGGCGCAGGCCTCAGGGCCCAGTCACTCCTGTGGAAGGCGCAGGCCTCAGGGCCCAGTCACTCCTGTGGAAGGTGCCGGCCTCAGGCCCCCAGACTAGTGCCTGAGGCCTGCACCTCTCACAGAGAGACTTGGCTGACTGAGTGCCTGCTGCTGCAGGTGGTAGAAAAACTTAGGACGGTCCAGGGTCGGTTCACTTAGCATGTGCCCTTGCTTTTGTAAATGGTGATAGCAACCTTGCTAGTACTCATTTCTGACTGGTGGAAATGTCCGAGTAGGTTGGCTTTTGTTTTTTTTTTTTGTTTTTTTTTTTTTTCGGTCATACTCTGTGATGCTAGGGTTTACTTGCTGGTCTTTCGTCAGAAATTACTCCTTGCAGTGCTCAGGGGACCATATGGGATGCCGGAGAATTGAACCCAGGTTGGCTGCGCGCAAGGCAAACACCCTCCCCACTGTGCTATTGCTCCAGCTCCTGCTTTTATTCTTTTCTTTCTTTTTTTTTCTTTTCTTTTTTTTTTTTTTTTTTTTGCTTTTGTTCACACCCAGCAATGCTCAAAGGTTACTCCTGGCTCTGCACTCACAAATTATTCCTGGCGGTGCCCGGGGATCATATGGGATGCCAGGAATCGAATATGGCTGGCCACTTTCCGACTGGACAGGACTTGCAGGGTCAAATGTTCAGGGTATAATCTATTGGTTCCTATTAACACCTTCAGTGAAAGGGCCAAGGCTTTCTACTTCGTACAAAAAAGCCAGAGAGGGGGTAGCTGTGGGAGGGTGTTTGCCTTGCACACGGCAAACCCGGGTTCGATCTCCGGCATCCCATATGGTCCCCTGAGCTCCGCCAGGAGTAACTCTTGAGCAAAGAACCAGGGTAACCCCAGAGTGTCACCGAGTGTGACTCAAACAGAAAAACAAACAAACAAACAAAAAAAAAAAAAACCAGAGAGGTGACCTGGTATTTCTAGGTCCATTAAAATCGGGACACAATCCATCAAAAAAGGGGGAGAAGAAATCAATAGAAACTTCAATAGAAACTTCCAAAAAGGAAGAAATTCGAATGGCCAAAAGGTGTATGAAAAAGAGCTATCCATCAGGGAGATGCAAATCAAAACAGTGAAGTAGAACAGTGAAGTAGAACGCTGAACCGGCCCAGGAGCCCCACCGGGAACCGCAGCCGCTGCTCAGATCCCCGCGTTCCCGCGGATTTTGCAGCTTAGATTCCCACGATCCTGCGGATTCCGCAACTAAGATTCCCGCGATCTGAGCCGTGGGAACACACCTGGATGGCCTTAGGCTGGAACCCGGCAACGCTTTTTCCAGAACAACCGGAAAGTCAGTCATGGCTCCTCGGGTTGCCGAGTTTTCTCCTGAACAAAGTTTCACTGAGGCGGTGTTGGGCGCACTCCTCTCTCGCTCGCACCCCCAGCACCGGCCATCCCCGCCCCCCAGTCTGAATCGCCCGGCCCGGGGTTCCGGGGAAAGACAGTGCCCCCCCACACACACACACACATGAAAGCACCCCCGCAGCTCCCACCGGCACGACGCCCTCTGATCTCCCCCAAACGACGCGTGGAGCCCCCTCGGGGCTGGAGAGTCCCCAGTTTAAAGCTAGCTTCGCGCCCTTCGCCAAGCCCCCGGCCCGCGACCCCCCACGCCACGACCTACCTGCGCAGTGCAGCCCGCAGCACAGGACCACCAGCAACGTCAGCAGCCTGCCGGGCCGGGGGTCCGCCATCCTCCCCACCATCCTCCTCGCTGCACACGCAGGCTTGCTGGAGTTTATCCTTCGGAACCGAGGTCCAACCTGTCCCCGCCTTCTCGGCTTCTCGGGGGCTCTCCTACCCACTGGCCGCCTTCCGGGCGGCCGCCTAGAAGCCCTTCTAGCCGGCGGAGGAGACCCACCCAACCACTTGGTTAAAAGACTCCTGAACTAAATGGACTGGAATGCACATGCCCAGAGGAGCGAACGTCATACGCCGCTCTGTGGTGGCAGCCGGGATTTGCCTCAGCTCCACCCAGTCCCGGTAGGACGCCATACAATGCGAACAGGGAGATCGGTCATCTCCTCGAAGACTTTTTTTTTTTTTTAAAGAAATCTATTTATTTGCCTATGGAATAAAGGAACTTTTCTGGAAAAAAAAATTGATTTTTTACGTACAGAAAAATTTATATTTAAATTTTGTAACTCTTGAGCAAAGAGCCAGGAGTAACCCTGAAGTAACCAAGTGTGACTCAAACAAACAAACAAAAAAAAAAACCCAGAGAGGTGACCTGGTATTTCTTTTTTTTTTTTTTTTTTTTTTTGGGTCACACCCGCCAATGCTCAGGGGTACTCCTGGCTCTGCACTCAGGAATTGCTCCCGGCGGTGCTGGGGGACCATATGGGATGCCGGGGATTGAACCTGGGCCAGCATGGGCCGGCCGTGTGCAAGGCAAACGCCTTACCCGCTGGACCATTGCCGGCCCCTGACCTGGTATTTCTATGTCCATTAAAATCGGGACACATTCCACACAGCCCGACTCATCGAGATTCACCCTGCAGCAGTCTTTTTTAAATCCAGCCTAGGTATGCTGATCCAGAGACTCACAGACATGGGGCAGAGCTGCTACTGGCTCTCCCTGTGCCCAGACTCTCACTAGGCACCCAGGAGGGATGGTGGGTTCTAGCCCTGGCCCACCACCCCACCAGAGCCTCACAACAAGCCAGACAACCCCGCTTTCCATGAGGGCCTCCATTTTCCACATCCAGACTTCCCTCTCATCAGAACTCCACCCAGCAGACCAGCCTATCACAGCCCGGCTTGCGTGGCCACAATCAATAAATGCTGGATTTAGAGATGACTACAAGAGTATGCTACCCGCACGGCAGAGCCTGGCAAGCTACCCATGTCGTATTTGATATGCCAAATACCAGTAACAATTATAGGCCTCATTCCCATGACCTGATGGTATGGTTTGAGGCTCTTTATGTTCCTGGACCAAGCAGGTGCCCTTGGTCTCTACTTGCATGAGACAGGACATATGGAGATGTTACTGGGGCCCGCTCGAGCAAATCGATGATGAACGGGAAGACAGTGATACAGTGATACAGTACAGAAAAAAACGTTATCTACAGAAAGTCACAGGCAGACCAGCAGACCAGTCAAACGCCAGCATGCTATCTGCCAACTTCAGGACAGAGAACGAATTTATACTCAGCCTCAGTTTACAATTCCTCAGATGATATGGTGAAATCATGCCAGGGAGCAGAATAGGGAGCAAATTCTCACCAGAGATGACTCTTTCTGAGATAGACAAATTAGAGTAGGGCTCATCAATATCAAGCAAATATGGGTATTCCTCTCTCTACAAAGCTGCGTGCATAGGAACGAAGCCGCTGGGAGATCCACAGGGGTCTACACCATATCAGCTGAGAGGCCTTCAGGGCACTATTTTTGGCCCTAAAGGTTTGATTTGGGACTGAATCAATAATACAGTGGGTAGGATGCGGCCTGGCCTGTGACCGACCCGCGTTCAATCCTCGGCATCCCATATGGTCCCCGAGCACCACCAGGAGTGATTCCTGAGTATAGAGCCAAGAGTAATCCCTGAGCATTGCCAGGTGTGACCCAAAAAATAAAAAAAGAAAGTTTGGTTGTGTGTTGTTATTGGGTTTGGAGGGTGGGGGGCAAGGGAGGGAGTAGGGTGTGGGAACCATATCTGTTGCTTAGTCCTGACTGTATGCTCAGAGATCACTCTTGGCGGTGCTCAGGCATGGAACCAGGGCTGTGTGGAGGCAAGCATCCCAAGTCGATTTACCATCAGGCCGTGATAGTAAGCTGCTTGCCTTGTGCATTTCTGCCCTGACTCTGATCCCAGACATCCTATATGGTCGCCCGTGCACCCCCAGTTGTGATTTCTGAATACAGTCAGGAGTAACCCTATGAATTGCTGGGTGTAGTCCAAAACCAAAACCCAAGTCATTTACTATCTCCCAGCCCTGTGACTCTCCAGTCTAAGTAAGTGGCTACGGTGTGCCCGGCTAGGGCTAGCTACAGAGTTCTAAAACTCAGCTCCTCAAGCTTGTGTTCTCCCTTGAACACGTCCCTTGCTTACCTGTCTCTGTGCCTTGCTTGTTCTCACTCCTTTGTGTTCTCCCTTGAACACAGATTTTCTCTCTTCCTCACCTCACATATTTTGAGTTTCAATGAAAAGATTTTTGCTTCACACACACACACACACACACACACACACACACACACACACACACAATAAGAATTCTAAAACTGGGCCGAGCAATAGTACAGCGAGTAGGGCATTTGCCTTGCCTGCGGCCAACCCGGGTTTGATCCCCGGCATCCCATATGGTCCCCCAAGCACCGCCAGGAGTAATTCCTGAGTGCAGAGCCAGGAGTAACCCCTGAGCATTGCTGGGTGTGACCCAAAAAGAAAAAAAATTTAAAACCCTAACTTCCATCTCTTGTCTTTTTTTTTTTTTTGCTTTTTTGCTTTTTTTTTCCGGGGGGGGTCACACCCGGCAATGCTCAGGGGTTTCTCCTGGCTCTGCACTCAGGAATTACTCCTGGCGGTGCTCGGGGGGACCATATGGGATGCCGGGTTCCAACCCAGGCCAGCACAGACCGGCCACGTGCAAGGCAAACGCCCTACCCGCTGGGCTATCCCCCGGCCCCACCATCTCTTGTCTTAACCTATGTCCTCCAGGGTGTCTAGCCAGGAAGTATTATTCTGGGAGTTGTCACACCATTAAATAATATTAATAGATAAACTGATGAATCCTGATGCCTTCTCAGAATAGCTAATATAGAGATGGTAGGTTATTGGTAAGGAGCCGTTGGCAGTAAATCTCAGGGAAGCATAATAGCAAGAAATGTTTGGGGTGACAAGGAGCCTTAAAATGAAGCAAACTTTTTTAGAGACAAGATATAGAGGGGTCAGAGGAAGAACAGGGATTAAGGTGCTTGTCTTTGATGAGGCTAAAACAGAGGTACTGCATACGGTCACCAGAACCCTGCCAGGAGTGATCCCTGGGCACAGAGCCAGAAACAAGCCCTGAGCACCACCAGATGAGGCCACAAAACTAAGCACAAATAAAAGAGAGAGTAGACAATGATGCTATAATATTGCTTTTGTGGACATTTATCTTCAGTTTTTGGGTCACACCTAGTTGTGGTCACACCCTTGGCTCTGTACAGAGATCACTGCCAATGAGGCTTGGGGACCAGATGGGGGTGCTGAGCTGTTGAATCCAGGTGGGCCGCATGCAAGACAAGCGCCCTATCTGTGGTACTCTCTCTCTCTCTCTCTCTCTCTCTCTCTCTCTCTCTCTCTCTCTCTCTCTCTCTCTCTCCTTAAATGGCTTTTAAGTGGTTTTTAAATAAATTCATGATTTACTAGGTTTTTGATGATTGGCTGGACTAGGGGACCATATGCAAGTGCATGGGATCAATTTACAGTCCACCAGTGCAGGGCGAGAGCCTGCACACTACACGGTCTCTCCAGCACCCCAATATTGATTTAAAAGAGTGCAAAGGTTTATGATTTAGGGGTGCAAGATCAGCACACCGTGCTGACCCCCCAGTATGACAATCTCTCTCCTCCACACCCCATCGGACCCTTTCATCCTACACTCCCTTCCCTGGAGAAATGAATCCAGAGTCTAAGGGTTTCCTTTCATTACTGTGTTCACTTGTGTCGAGGGCCCTGGCCAGAAGCCCCTGGCATGATTGAGAGAGACCTAGCTCTTGCCGGACTTTATCCCTGCGGAAAAGGAGAGGGATTGACTTGGGAGAAACTCTGCCTTGCCGCCCTGCTGAGAAAGGAAAGAAAGACACTGACGCAGTGGGGTGTCCTGGATAGCAGTGATGCAGGTGGGCCTCACGGGTGGCTTATGTGAGGCCGGAAGAAGAGAGAGATGGTCACTTTCTCCCCAGCCGCCTCTGCCACCCGGGACCCGCTGGGCAGGCTAAAGACTGATAAAGTCTGCGATGAGCCCCCTGCACTGCGTGGTTCTGAGCCCCACCAGCCCCACGAGGTGGCCATTAAGCCACACCTGATGTCTGCTTGATCTCTAGGCACGGTAGCTGATCCCCCACTACCCAAGGTTTCTCGGGGAGCCACGGACTCAGGCTGGAGTGAGGAATTGCTCTTTGCAGGAAAGGAAAGTCAGTCCTAGGCCTTACCCAGGGCTGCCTCAGGGTTCTTGTCTTCCTCACAGAAAAGAATTTTCAGGAGTTGACGAGCAGTGAAGTTAAACAGGTTTTATTAAGGAGGTTTTTGGAAAGGGAAGGAGGAGGAAAGGTAAGAGAGAAAGAGAGAGAGAGAAGAGAGAAAGAGAGAGAGAGAGAGAGAGAGTACACATCTCAAGAGAGGAGATGAGGGCAACACAGGCACCATATGTGCTCGGCCACATGGGCTCAGGCAGCATGTGTGTCCATGCAGCATAGCGCCGCAGGCAACATGTGTGTCCATGCAGCATGTGCGCACTGTCCTTTGGTCAGGACGGCTTTTATAGATTTTTCCCCAAGTTACTCCCATATGGGGCTTCAACCTCGGTTGCGAGGGCCGTTGCCAAGGGGAGTAGACTTTGGGAGTGGTCTTCTTTGACTGGAATGCTTTGGAGTCTTCTGTGAGCTGGGTCCTGGGCTGGAAGACTGATTTATTTCTCTCAGGAGATTTAAGTAGCTAAAGCCATTAGATGGGTCAGTGGTCTATGGGTTTCACACATTCCCTTTGACCTTCTCTTCCCCAGGGTCTATTGTTGATAGTGGTCTTGTCAAGTTTGGTTTCGGTTTTCAATCAGGTGTGGCTCTGGATTTCTTCTTCTTCAGGGATATTTTTATTGCCATGTGGCGCCCCCCGTCTGCCTGCCTACAACAGCAGTACTCATTTTATTGAGCACAGTTTAAGCCTTTTATACAATATTTGGGTGGAGGGGTACAAAACACATGGCATTTGCAAGCTTCTGGGCCATTGCAACAGGTAACAATCACAGATTTAGCATTTGCAAGGTAACAATCATTGATTTACATATTACTGTGGTCAGAGGTCAGAAGACCAGGCACATTCTGCCTCACCTTAGCTTGGATAAGCACAGATGTTTTGGGTGTAACCATATGGGCAGGGCCCACTTCTGGGTCCCACCCTTAGGTCCTTGTGGGGGAAAGTGCTGGACCTTATGGGGAAGTGCTGAACACTAAGGCTAACCGCTCGGAGCCCAACACACTTGCTCTCTTATATCCCATCCATGAAAGGCCATGCTGTATCTTGCCCATGACTACACTTGGCACAAGGCCCTCCGCATCCCTGATGACGGAGGTGCTATACTTTGTTTAATTACAAAGCAGCAGCCACCTTGATTCAATTCTAGAACATAAGGCAAGAACCAAACACACCAACCAACAGGTCCTCCCTTAAAAACAAACTAGAGCTATCCAGAGGCAGAATCTCCTCTAGATCTAAGGATCTGGCTCACCTTCTAGAGCCTATTTGCTGGGCTCTTCCTTGCTGGAGGGTGCATTAAGACAACATCTGTCCTCTCCACTGAAAGGGGAAGCCCCGAGACAAGACCGCAAAGAGTTAACAGGAGCACACTAAAATAGTGGATGGGCTCTGTGAGTAGGCCAGATAAAACCAAAGGCTTTCCAACCAGATGTCAAGGGAAAAACCTAACTATAACCTTGAGTAACATCCTGATATGGTGTGCACCCTGCACCGGAAAAATCGCAAGCTTGTTGTACTGTAAAAGTTTCTTTAGTCCCAGAGTGCTATAAAAACTGTACTGTACCTCAGTTCGGAGCTCTTAGCGTCTAGCCTGCCATCGGTTATGCTGAGAGCCCCAGAATGCTTGGAAAATAAAATAAAACCATAGGCCCGGTCTCTCAGAGTTTTTCTTGACAGGTGCGGTGTTCTGAGGCTCCCTGTAGGTCGCCACCCCATCGGGTGGCCAACACTTTCATTTGGGGGCTCGTCCGGGATCGGGAGTTGAGGGACCCCACCTAGCCAGGATCTCCCTGACAAGATCATCCTGGGTAAGTTTGGCACCTTTTCCACCGCGATCGCTAAACTAGTGTGCCAGCTGGCTCAGGGACTCTCGAGGTGACTGTCGGATAGAGTCGGTGGGCCAGGCATAAGTCTAGCCGCCGTTCTCTCCGACTGTGGTGAACAGACGTGTTCCAGGACCACAGGTCACAACCCTGGGGGACACCCCAGTGGTGGTGGAGATCCGGGACGGCCCGGAGGACTCTGTCTGGGGGAAGGAGACACAAACACCTCCTTCCAAGTCGAG
The DNA here is from genome assembly GCA_021461705.1 of Cryptotis parvus. NCBI lineage: Eukaryota > Metazoa > Chordata > Mammalia > Eulipotyphla > Soricidae > Cryptotis > Cryptotis parvus. Next base: position 23,022 of record JAJIBD010010317.1, on the reverse strand, counting down.
AGTGCGAGAAGTCGGGGTTGGAGTCCCGGCCTCAGGTTGAGTCCTGAGAAGACCTAGGTTTGTAACCCAGAGAAAGCAGGTTGGCGCCCAACACCGAGGATTCTCTTGAGCTCATCAAGGCAGTCTAAGTAAAAACTGTTCGGACAACAGAAAATTCCAAATCTGGATTGTAAAAGAGTGGTGAGTGTAGGGTAAGTCTGAGTGAAAGGAGGACCGGTCCATGTGATTGAAGAGAGTGTGAAACTGTGTGAAATAATCTCTATCCTATTTGTAATTGTAACCTGCGTATGTTTGGTTATTGACATCATGCACCACAAAAAATTTCATCTCTCTCCCCCCTCCCGCCTCACATAAGCCACCAGTGAGGCCCAGCTAAATCATTTTGGCGACTGCAGCAGGTCTTTGCAGTTGCAGTGAAAAAGTTCCACCAGAAGAAGGTAATCAGTGAAAATCTGCTGAAAAGGTATGCTCCCCGGAAATCTCTAGGGGGACGGGGAGGAATTTATAACCTCTGTATAAGTGAGTGTGTGCATGTTTCCTCCACCTGGAGGTCCGATTGGACTCTGGGGAGCCTCAGCCCCCTTTGGAGGAGCCTCCTGGCTCAGGCTCTGCCGTCGCCATGGCAGCCTCTGCACCCTACTGTGCCTCCGGTTTTGGCTCCCTCTCTGCCACTGGCTCCCTAAAGTCCATAAAGACTCAAGAGGCCTGGGCTGGCACTGGACACGCCTCCCTGCCAAAACTATCCCTGGCAATCCGGAGCTCTTCTAGTCCACGGTTTCAAGCCCTAGGGCCCACAGAAATCGCAGGGGTACCAAGGAGCGCAGCTTCTCCTCAGAAGAGACCAGTGTAGAGGAGAGTAGTAGCAGAAGGGTCCACAGAACCCGCAGGGGGGAGTAAGGGGCGCGGTCTCTCCTCAGGAGATAAGGCTGGCCCAGAGAAAAAGTTATTAGCAGAGGAGGCACAAATGTGGTGATTAATTTCAAAAGAGTATTAATGCAGTTGTCGGGGAGCTCCGCGGGGTCCCCGACAGTGCCGGGAAGCGAGTTCCCTTCTACCTCCGGAGCCAGCGATGAATGGATGAAAACTCAGGAATCCAATGCAGTTTTAAAAGGTTTTACTTATCACAGGTTCAGGCATACAAATCAGCAAAAGGAAAAGCCTGGTGCTTAGGAGTCCAGGCTAGAACCCCAGCCACGTGTAGGCCAAGATGGCGGCCACCACGTGTAAAGGCCCTGTAAAAGGAGAAGAAGACAAGACTCCCAAGAAGGGTGAGCGCTCACAAAGAGAGAGCCCAAAAAAGAAGCGCGTGAGAGAAAACAGGCTAGTTTATACCCCTGCAACTCAGACCTTCCTCCCACTGTTATGGAAAGCAGGGAGGGTCAAATGCCCTTAGGTAATCCCTCCCTGCACCTCACCTAGGCCCTTTAGTATGCTAATGTTTTGAGCCAAGATCTGCCTGGAAATGCCTTTATAGGGTAGAGAAGGGGGTTTCTGAGATGGCATGTCTCTGTACCAAAGACTAATACTAATGCCAGTTAAATATTTCTCCAAGCCTTCACAAGTCTCTTCTACTTCATTGTAGGTTTGTATTTTAGTTGCCTTTGAGTATATCAGGGAGCCATGCTTGTTTGCTTGGAAGCAAACAGCATTTCTCTCTGGTCTAATTACTTAGGGATCCTACGTGGCCAGGCTAATATCCTGGTAAGATCTAGCTAGTCCCACGATGATTGTGGTAGCATGGGAGAATATTTATACCAGCTAGTACAGCATACATGGTCAGATAAACTGCCACATTTAGACTACCCCCCTTATCTACGAAGTGATTTGCAGGCGGCAATTCAGAGCAGATGCAGCAGCCCTTAGGAGTCCTGCAACATGCAGTAATTTAATTTACAGGTTTTTAAAGCCTAACCTGTTCTCACTAACATCTATCTCTAGAGACTGGACATTGCAACTGATTTTAACTGTCTTTACCATGCCTCTAGCTAGCAAAGCCTCTAATGCGCATTCAGAACTTGAAACTAAAAATTAAGAACCAGGAAAGCTAAATATAGTAGCATTAGGTTTACAACTGAATTGGCCATAATCTAGGTGGCCGGTTTTACAACAAAGGCTCTTTCTGGACCCATGCTTTACGTCAAAAAAAAAAAAAATCAGGCAGGGGACAGAGGCTGGTGCAGGCTGAAAAACGCAGGGAGTGGTCCCAATTGGCTGAGCAGGGGTATTTGCCCTGGGGACTGCTCTTCCTTTCTCAGTCTCAGTTTCCTCTACCCTTCCAAAAGGGTCAGATCATAACTAAAAATCGATCAATCAACTGTGTGTGTGTGCTCGCATATGTGGTGGCCACCAATTGTTCGTAGTAAACTTGTCTGTGTAAAATATTGAAGTGTTAAATAAAACCAAATTGAATCAAAAATAAATTGTTAAGCCAGGAATAGGCAATGTGTTCTAAACTAAGTGCTAAGCATGAGGAAAAATTAATGTGCTCGATCTGAATCTAACCTTTTTAAGGGTTCCTGATCCCTGAAATTCTCTCCGCTTCAAAACTTGTGCTGTTAAGAAAGGGTGAAAGCTAAAGGCAGAATCAGGGAAGATATAAGAATTTTGTAAAATATGCAAAGCTTTACCTTATAAGCCTTAGTCAAATTCTAATAAGGAATTAGGCTGTTTTCAAAATTAACCAAAGTATAAAAACTGTTGCAATTAAATCAAAAAAGGTCTTGTATTTCACGAAAATTGGTTCAAATGCCTTATGTGGGTATGTCTAAGGTACATATCTGTTTTATTTCTGCAATGGATTATTAGAATATCTGGTCTAGAAAATCCTCTGAGTTAAAATCTAAAGTTCAGAACTTTTATCCTACCAGTGTTTTTGATCTCTTAAAGACTTTTGGTAATGTAATTTTCCAAGACTGCTTAGCAAAAAGTTAATAATGAAATAATCTCAGACCTCAGCCTGATAAGCCTGAAGCCACAGTATTGTGCTTGGTAAAAGTTTTAATGACAGAAATCAGTTTTTCTTTTTCAGGCTTTGTTTCTAATCTGCCCAGTATGTGCTATTATTGAGATAGCTTTAATATATGTGAGCTTTGTTACCAGGTATCAACCTAGTCTTAAATTTGAAAGCTTTATTCACAAGTGTGAAGTCTTTACTGTTTCCTGATAGTAATCTTTTAAGTATTTTAACTTTGCATTGTTTATGTTCTCCTAAAATATAAAGTTAATATTTTTAAAGTAGCTTGTCATGCTAAATAAAAATAATTAGCAACGTGTTTCCAAACTTCTTGGAAAATCAGCCGGTATTAAGCTCTGTAAAGACATTTTTCCCTGCTCTGCCTTACCCAATCCCCAGGACTTCTTGGTAGTAACAGGGTACCCTAAGTGGAGAGTTCTCCAGTCTTGCTGTGGTTATGCAAAAAAAAACAGTCAGGTTTATTAAGTCATTTGACAAATTTAAAGTATAGGTGGAAAAAAAACATATTTCTATAACTTTTGTAAAGATCAGATTCTAAATCTACAAAAAGGTAATTAAATAAATGTATCCAAATAGGCTTAATTTAAAGGCAACCCCCTGGCTAATCCAGGTAGACCAGGAATATCAGCTAAAAGGCAGACATGCTCTTAAGTTTGCTAATAGGCCAAGGGTTTTCAAGTTAACATCCAAATTGGTTGGATGTTTATTCTGAGTTCTATGAGTACACAGACATTTAAAAAATTCTGAGATTCATAAGAATTTTAAAAGCTTTTAATTTGTAAGCCATCATGGTACCAATATCTCATCCAGTAAATATTCTAGCCAAAATACTCTGAAAAAAATAATAATAATGGTATTGGATTTAATAACATTAGAAAATAACAATTGTCCATGGAAAGGGACAAAACAGGGCAGTTTAAAGTAACTCAGAACTGTGTTTTATGTGTCATAAATCTTAAAAATCGACAATTTGACTTTGTGCAACTGTTCAGATGATCAGCGTATAGTCATCTATTGGTTCTAACACATTCAGTAAAAGGGGGGCAAGGCTTTTTATGTTGTACAAAAAGCCAAAAAGGTGGCTTGGTGTTTCTATAAAAAAAAATCTGAATACAAAATGTTTGCTTCAATTTGTGTGTTACCTTAACACTGTTTTTTTTTTTTTTTTTTTGGGTCACACCCGGTTACTCCTGGCTTTGCACTCAAGAATTACTCCTGGCAGTGCTCGGGGGACCATATGGGATGCGGGATCGAACCCGGCCGGCACAGGCCGGCCGCGCAAGGCAAACCCCCTACCCGCTGGGCTATCGCTCCCGCCCCAACACTGTGTTTTCTAAAACAGCAAAGTATTCTGCCCTCACTAGGGCAAAGAGGGACTTTTACTCCTCCAGGACCTAATCATTTCTAAAGTCATGTTCTTAACCTAATTAATCTGATCTTCTCTTCAAGATGATAATAGCTTCAAAAAATCTGATCAATTCATTGCATGGGCCCCATTTAAATTAAGGTAGTAAGAAGATTTCACTCCTGCTTCACAAGTGGCTGGGGAGACTGGAACTGGGCTCGTGCCGAGCCCAGCTGACGATGGGATCCCCAGGAGGGCATATGGGTTTTGGGTGTTGGCCCATCGCCTCTGGGGGGTCCCGGAAGCAGCCAATGAAACTTCGCCCATCACACTAGCCACCATTTTCACTGTCCGGACGCTGGGAAACTGCCTCACGACCAGATCAACAGAGCAAAACCAGTTTGAGCCCAGGTAGCGCGGCCGCTATGGCGGCGGTCCACTAAAATAGTGAAACAGTAATGTCTTTTAATGCACTGTATTCCACGAAGAGCAGGAAAGTTTGGTGGGAGGGAGATATAAAGAGGAAAGAAGTGACCTACAGAATCTGCCAAGTAGTTGAGATGCGGGAGGGGGAGGGAGGTGGGGACATTGGTGATGGGAGATGGGTTTGGGTGGAGGGATGCGTGTTGGAACACTGTAGAACCAAAACTCTACATGAGCATCTTTCAATTGTATGTCTAAAATGGTGTAATAATATTTGGGGGGAAAATAATAAAATTAAATTAAAAAAAAAAAAAAGAAGATTTCACTCCTTTCACAGGCCGGGCCTACAGTCCTTTTGTCAGCATGAAGCAGCTCCAGAGAATGGACCCTCACCCATTTTCCCTTAAAAAATAAGGTGGTAAAATCTCTAAAAAGAAATATAATGTAAAAAGAGAGACAGGAAAGGGCCCCATGGCAGTAAAGTTGCTAGGAAGTAATAAAGCTATGCAACCTTAAGACCTTTACCTGGAACTAGACCAAACCAGAAAACACTGAAGCCACCCTCCAAAAGATCCTACAGAAATAAAGGTGCAATAGCAACTGTCAGATGCTTTAAGGCCTAAAAATAACAGACGTTAGAACCCTGCTGCCACTCCTGACCTGAGCCTGTTGCTAAAAGCCTGGCCTGTCAGTGGGGCTACTCTAGGAAACCTGCTGGGAACTAAAACTTGCTTTCAGGGAAACATAAACTGTAAAGTCCCAATTTAAGAAAAATTGCGGGAACTTCTATGTTTGGGCTCAGTGGAAGAAAAGCTCCTAATCTGTTGGTGGCCTGGGAGGGTCCCTGGTTTGCCCTCACCTCTGGTCATCTGGTCTTACCTCATGCTTGTTTTCTTCCATAATAACAGGGAAGACTTAGTCCCGTTTATGTGTATCCTATCCCGTGTAATGCTGTAAGTATATGCATCTTCAGGTAAAGGGACGCCAACAATAAGGACTCTCCAGGTAAAAACAAGTCCCAGTACTCATTCCTATAGCTGTCAGTCTGGAAATAGCAGGAACTGCAGCCTTGGAAAAAGCTGCCATGGTAAAAACAAATCAAAATTCAAAGCAACTGGGTAAAAAAAGTTAAAACTGACTCGGAAACTCTAAAGTCTAGTGTCAGACATGTGAAACTCTCTTAAACTCCCTGGCAAAGGTAACATTATAAATCTCTTTTTACCTGGTCCCCCTGGCTGCCATTGGGTCTCTCTGCCAATTACTTGTCATGCTGATTTTCGGCCCCTAAATTTTAAATAAATTAGTTGCTTTTGTTTCTTCTAAAAATTAAAAATGTCAAATTACTCATAATTAAACAGCAATATAAGACCTTAAATAACTCAGAGGGGCTCTAGGATTAGAGACCTTCCATAAAAAAGGGGAATGAAAGGGGAGCCCCGAGACCAGACGGCAAAGAGTTAACAGGAGCACACTAACATAGTGGATGGGCTCTGTGAGTAGGCCAGATAAAGCGAAGGCCTCCCCAACCAGATGTCAAGGGAAAAAACCTAACTAAAACCTTGAGTAACATCCTGATATGGTGTGTACCCTGCACCTGGAAAAACCGCAAGCTTGTTGTACTGTAAAAGTTTCTTTAGTCCCAGAGTGCTATAAAAACTGTACTGTACCTCAGTTCGGGGCTCTTAGCCTCTAGCCTGCCATCAGTTATGCTGAGAGCCCCAGAATGCTTGAAAAATAAAATAAAACCATAGGCCCGGTCTCTCAGAGTTTTCCTTGATAGGTGCGGCGTTCTGAGGCTCCCAGCAGGTCACTCCATTGGGTGGCCAACCCTTTCACCACTAGCTTTCACACCCAGACAAGGCAGCTGTCCTCTATCGAGGAATGGCTCTGGGAGATAGGACAGTGGGGAGAGCACTTGTCTTCTTGTCTTGCATGCAGTCAACCTGTTGTAGGCAGGCAGACGGGGGGGGGGGGCGCCACATGGCAATAAAATTCCTGAAGAAGAGGAGATCCAGAGCCACACTTGATTGAAAGCCGAAAGCAAACTTAACAAGACCATTATCAATAGGGAGGAGGCCTTAAGGTTAGATAACTAACCCTCCTAAGGAAGATAAATCAGCCTTCCCCAGAACCCAGCTCAAAGAAGACCACTCCCAAAGTCTACTCCCCTTGGCAACAGGGCCCTAGAAACCGAGGTTGAAGCCCCATATGGGAGTAACTTGGGGAGAAATCTATAAAAACCGTCCTGAACAAAGGACAGCACGCACATGCTGCATGGACACACATGTTGCCTAAGCCCATGTGGCCGAGCACATGTGGTGCCTAAGCACGTGTGTTGCCCGCATCTCCCCTCTTGAGATGTGTACTCTCTCTCTTACTTTCTTTCCCCTCCCCCTCTCCTAAAACCTCCTCAATAAAACCTATTTTAACTTCACTGCTCTTTTTTTTTTTTTTTTGCTTTTTGGGTCACACCCAGCAATGCTCAGGGGTTACTCCTGGTTCTGCACTCAGGAATCACTCCTGGCGGTGCTCGGGGGACCATATGGGACACCGGGATCGAACCCAGGGCCAGCACAGGCCGGCTGCGTGCAAGGCAAACGCCCTACCCGCAGGGCTATTGCCCGGCCCCGGCTTCACTGCTCTTCGACTCTTGAAAATTCTTTTTCTGCGAGAAAGACAAGAACCCGTTCCTAAGGCAGCCCTGGGTAAGGCCTAGGACTGACTTTCCTTTCCTGCAAAGAGCAATTCCTCGCTCCAGCCTGAGTACGTGGCTCCCCGAGAAACCTTGGGTAGTGGGGATCAGCTACCGTGCCTAGAGATCAAGCGGACATCAGGTGTGGCTTAACGGCCACCTTGTGGGGCTGGTGGGGCTCAGGCCCACACCGCAGGGGCCCATCGCAGACTTTATCAGTCCTTAGCCTGCCCAGCAGGTCCCGGGTGGCAGAGGCGGCTGGGGAGAGAAGCGACCATCTCTCCCCCCTTCCGGGCTCACATAAGTCACACATGGGGTCCACCTGCAACAAACCTGGGTGTGATCCCAGTCACCCTGTATGGTCCCAAGACCAACCAGGAGTGATTCCTGAGCACTACCTGGTGTGGCCCAAAACAAAACAAACCAACCAACAAGCAAGCAAACAAACAAACAAACTGTTGGGGAGCCGCTGGGGTCCCCAACAATACCAGGAAGCGAGTTCCCTTCTACCTCCGAAGCCGGCAGAGAATAGATGAAAACTCAGGAATCCGGCGCAATCTTAAAAGGCTTTACTATCACAGATTCTGATATACAATCCAAGAACAGGAAAAACTCCAGATTCTGCATTCCCACTGGGCCCCGCCACGTGTAGGCCAAGATGGCAGCCACCATGTGTTAAAGCCCAACAGAGAACAAAGAAGACAGTGAGAGGAAACCCCAAGGGAAGTCAAACTGGTAAAAGGCCCCTTCTTTTTGTTTTTTTTTAAATTTTTTTTTTTTTGCTTTTTGGGTCACACATGGCGATGCTCAGGGGTTACTCCTGGCTCTGCTCAGGAATTACTCCTGGAGTGCTGGGGGACCATATGGGATGCCAGGGATCGAACCCAGGTTGGCATGGGCCGGCTGCGTGCAAGGCAAATGCCCTACCCCGCTGGGCTATCGCTCCTAAGGCCCTTTCTTATCCTAGCTTCTTTTTAGACTGAAACCCGCCAAAATCTTCCAGCCCAGCCCATTCTGGGTTGGGCTATCTAGAGGTGAAGCCAGGTAAATGACCCCTTTGAAATGTAGATCTTCAGGTGGGCCTTTGGCTCAAGCTTCACAAAAGCCAGAGCTGATTTCCAGAGGCAAAATCTCCCTAGCAGAGAGAGGAGGGGCTGCATCTCTGAACCAGAAAGCAGTTCAGAATGTAATTTGTAGGAAATAGCATTAATACCTTTTACTATGAATATATAGCTAGCAGATCCCAGACTCTGGATCCACTAAGGTTCAAAATCCATCAGAATAATTCACTTTGGCATTGCCTTTAGAGTCAGAGACATATATGCCCAGAGGCGCAATGGCATGTCTCTGAACTAGTAAAATTGATTACATTATGGTTGATCCAACGTGGCCAAGTACTCTTGCGATATCTACATGTTGCCCACGGAGGGGACCCATGGGAACAGAATATTGATCTGGGGCAAACAAGATTCATGATAAAAATATCTATGCAGGGGGCAGAGCGATAGTCCAGCAGGTAGGGCATTTCCAAGCACCGCCAGGATTAATTCCTGAGTTCAGAGCCAGGAGAATCCCCTGAGCATTGCCGGGTGTGACCCAAAAAAAAAAAAAAAAAAAAAAATATATATATATATATATATATATATATATATTTGCTATATAAAATTATGAAATCAATCCAATTCTGCCCAGACTCCCATTGTGTCTGCTCCAGAGATTCCCCTAAGGCAGGGACCAGCTCTCCAAGTAAGCTAAGAGTAGCTGGAGGCTAAGGTTCAGTAGGGGGTGTCACCCAACAACAAAGAATGATGCAGAGCTAAGAAAGCTAAAGTGACATGAATATCTTGTAATTGTATATCTAATGGTGGTATAAAAAATATTTTAAAAACAAACATCATGGAGCCGGAGCGATAGCCCAGCGGGTAGGGCGTTTGTCTTGTACGCCAGCCGGCCCATGCCGGCCGGGGGTTCAATCCCGGCATCCCATATGGTCCCCCGAGCACCGCCAGGAGTAATTCCTGAGTGCAGAGCCAGGAGAAGCCCCTGAGTATCGCCGGTGTGACCAAACAAAACAAACAAACAAACAAACAAACAAACATCATGATTATAAAGTTGTTCATAATAGTTGTTTCAGGAATATAGTGTTCTAACACCAGTGTGACCTTCCCTCTGTGAAGGTGACCAATGTCCCCAGTTTCCCTCCCAACCCTGCTTGCCCCTTAGGCACATAACAAGTTAGCTTCATATTGCTTGCTCTTACAAAACTTAAAGAAATGACAAATATATGATCAGAAAATAAATCAGTAAAAGCCAATTTGTGATTGCTACATGATTTTAGCTTATTTAAATAAGGAAACAAACCACTTAATATGATATAATAAAATGCTGTAAGTTTTCCAGTCTGGAATCTAAAATATATTCCATTAAACTTTTTTAAAAAGGAAATCTAAAGTGCAATTAATTTCCATTCTGGCATGTAATGGCTGCAAAAATAAACATGGCCATAGAAAGCACTATCACTTGGGACTGGAGCGATAGTCCAGCGGGTAGGGCGTTTGCCTTGCACGCAGCCGGCCCATGCCGGCCTGGGTTCGATCCCCGGCATCCCATATGGTCCCCTGAGCACCGACAGGAGTAACTCCTGAGTGCAGAGCCAGGAATAACCCCTGAGCATCGCCAGGTGTGACCCAAAAAAAAAGCAAAAAAAAAAAAAAAAAGAAATCACTATCACTATCTTCCCGTTCATCATCTATTTGCTAGAGCAAATATGTCCTGTCTCATGCCAGTAGAGCCCAAAGGCATCCGCTGGCTCCAGGAACATAAAGAGCCTCAAACCATTATATTCGGTCATGGAAATGACCGAATATAAATGTTACTGGCATTTGGCATATCAAATACGACACGAGCAGCTTGCCAGGCTTGCCGTGTGGGTGGCATACTCTTGTAGTCACCTCTAAAGGCCATAGAAAAGGTCATAGAAAAATACAGCTTTCTTCTGTGGGAAGGACTGAACCCAGCAGGCTCCCTAGAGGTAGGTGACGACTACGCTGGCAGAGTGAGGCTGTCACCGCACTGGGGCCCAGCAACACTTCACTGTCACACCTTCTGGCCAAAACTCAGCTGCCTTGGGGCTGGAGGGACAGTACAGCGGTACAGCGCCTGCCTTGCACAATGCAGACCTGAGTGGGTTCAATCCCCAGCACCACAAGTGGTCCCTTAAGCCCACCAGGAGTGACCCCTGAGCACAGGGTCAGGAGCAAGTCCTGAGCACAGGTGTGGCCCCTCACCATCCTACACCCCCCAAAAAACACATAGAACATTTGTGGAGAATTGTATCAGTTAGCTTTAAATAAACACAGAAAATCACAGATATGGAGGACTTTAAGCAAACACATAAATATTGGGGGACGCAATCCAGAGGTCAGCTGCTGAGACCTGGCAGTGGCTAACAGCACTGAGGGGGAGGTGTTGCAGGACTCCTAAGGGCCGCTGCATCTGCTCTGGATTGCCTCCCGCAAATCACTCCGTAGATAAGGGGGTAGTCTAAATGTGGCAGTTTATCCGACCATGTATGCTGTACTAGCTGGTATAAATATTCTCCCATGCTATCACAATCATCGTGGGACTAGCTAGATCTTACCAGCATATTAGCCTGGCCACGTAAGGACACCTAAGTAATTAGACCAGAGAGAAATGCTGTTTGCTTCCAAACAAACAAGCATGGCTCCCTGATAAAATATAAAACTACAATGAAGTAGAGGAGACTTGTGAAGGCTTGGAGAAATATTTAACTGGCATTGGTGTTGATCTTTGGTACAGTGACATGCCATCTCAGAAACCCCCTTCTCTACATTTCAAAGGCCTTCCCTGCTCAAAACATTAGCACAGTAAAGGCCCTAGGTGAGATGCAGGGAGGGATTACCTGAGGGCATTGGACCCTCCCTGCTTTCCATAACAATGGGAGGAAGGTCTGAGTTGGGGGGGGGGGAGAGGGTATAAACTAGCCGGTTCCCGCTCTCCGGGGCTTCTTTTTCCGGTGGGATCTCGCCTTGTGAGCGTTTATTCCCCTTGGAGGTTTTACACGTGGTGGTCGCCATCTTGGCCTATACGTGGCTGGGGTTCTAGCCTGGAATCCTAAGCATCGGGTTTTTCCTTTTGCTAATTTGTATGCCTGAACCTGTGATAAGTAAAGCCTTTTAAAACCGCATCGGATTCCTGAGTGTTCATCCATTCCTCGCCTGCTTCGGAGGTAGAAGGGAACTTCGCTTCCCGGCACTGTCGGGGACCCCGGCGAAGCGCCCGACAGGGAGGCAGAGAGGATGTGGTGGCCAGGGTCAGCCTAGGCCCCCGCACGCTAAGAATAAGCACTACAGTTAGTCATACCCACAGCGCAGGGCTGTTTTGTTCTGCAAACAGACATAACACTAGTTCATATTGCCTTATGGCTCAAGTATACTATCACACACCTTCAGAGAGAGTTGTCATGCCATATCCTCCTCCTAGTGCCCATGTCTCTACCACTGTGAACTGGACACCCCCTTCCGTTGCTCCTCTAACACCTCCGGAAACCTGACTTTGGTTTGTTCTGATCCCTTGCTTTGTTCCTTTATATCCTAATGAATTTAGAGTATCCAGTATTTACTGATCAGGGGGATAAAGGGACGCTGTCTCATTTGCCAAGTCATTGAAAATCAGATGGGCTGGACATGTATTGTGATTTGGATAAGACCGCTGGACTAGAGCCTTTACTGACTGGATCCCACGGGAAGTCAAAAGATCACGTGGCCTCCCACCTACAAGATGGTCGGACATCTTCGTCAAGACCCTGAGCGAACGGTTTGAGGCTCTTCATATTCCTGAAGCAACCAGATGCCATTGGGCTACACTGGCACGTGATAGGGTCCAATGGAAACGTTACAAGCAAATGGATGAAAACGGGTTGTGAAGTGATCAAGTGTCAAGTGATCTTTGCGTTTCTGCCTTATTTTGCTTAGTGTAACACTCTCCATATATGTCATCACAAGGGGCAAGAATTCATCTTTTCTTTCTGCTGTTTCCTTTTTTTCAAGGGCCACACCTAGTGGTGTTTGGGGCCAGCTCCCACTCGGTGCTTAGCGCTTGCTCCTGGCAGTGTTCAGGGGACCAGGCAGTGCTAGGGATGAACCCCGGTCTCCTGCATGCAAAGCATGTGCTCAGCCTGTTGCATGCTCTCTCCAGGCCAAGAATGCATCTGTTTTTAGAGCAGAGTAGTACTCCATGGTGAATATATACCAAAGCTTTTTATCCACTCATCTGTTCTTAGAAACTTGAGAGGTTTCCGTGTACAGTTATTGTAAATGTGCAATGGGCTGGAGTGCTTGTACAGTGGGTAAGGTGCTGGTCTTGCAGAGCCCAGCCGGGTTTGATCCCCAGCCACACATATGGCCCCTGAGCACTGCCAGGATCCAGGTATAAGCCGTGAGCACAGATGAATGTGGCCCCCAAACAAAAGACAAACAAAAATAATATTGCAATGAATATGCGGACACATAATCTTCCAAATTCATGTTTTTTAAAAAATATTTTTCTTTATTTGCTTTGGGACCACACCTGGAGGTGCTCTGTGCTACTCCTGTCTCTGTGCTCTAGCAATGGCTCCTGGCAGTGCTCAGCAAACCATGTGGTGCTGGAAATGGACCTGGGCCTCCGACAGACTGAAAAGCAGCCCTTGGAGCTACCTTCCAGCCCTCACTTTCATAACTTTATTCCCTCTGCTCTTCCCTTTCCTGTTGCTGTGGTGACCAGGAGTCAAGCACGGGGTTTGTGCTTGCATCTTGGTTATGGGGTTTGCAGGGGGTCGCACACCTGGTGGCAGGGCTCGCTCAGCCCACACACACAACTGTGGGGACCTGAAGTTTGCACACTTTGTTGTGATGCCACGGATGACAAAGAACAAAGTCACCAGAATCATACTTGGCATTAGGGAAGTGTCAAGGATCAAACATGTTGCCTCATAATGACGAAGCAGGAGCTCTAGCCCCGAGCTACCCTGAGCCCACTGGAATTAATATCCATACACGAGGTATGTAATATCCATACATGGGATAGTCACATTGTTTTGCTGTCCAATTGTTCCCATACCTTTTTTTTTTTTTTTTGGGGGGTGTCACACAGGCATAGCTCAGAATTACTCCTGGCAGTGCTCGCAGGACTATATGGGATGCCTGGGATTGAAGGTTGGTCAGTCACATGCAAGACAAATGCTCTCCCAAGCAGCACATTTTTCAAGGGATTTTCCTTTCTCTGTTGAATGCTCTTGGTTCCTTTCTTAGAAATTAATCAGCTGTGTATATATCGACTAGCCTTTGCTATGTAACAGCCCGTCTAAAGTACTGTGATTCGGGGCCGGAGCGATAGCCCAGCCGGTAGGGCGTTGCCTTGCACGCAGCCGGCCTATGCCGGCCTGGGTTTGATTCCCCGGCATCCCATATGGTCCCCCGAGCACTGCCAGGAGCAATTCCTGAGTGCAGAGCCAGGAGAAACCCCTGAGCATCACCGGGTGTGACCCAAAAAGCAAAAAAAAAAAAAAAGTACTGTGATTCGGGACTGTAGAGATAGCACAGTGGGTAGGGCACTTGCTTTGCACGCGCTGACCTAGGCTCAGTCACTGGCATCCCATATGGTTCCTAGAGCCAGATCAAACGTGATTCATTAGGGCAGAGCCAGGAGTAAACCCTAAGCACAGGTGGGTGTAGCTCCCCACATCTCCCCAAAATTGAAAAATACTGACTTGAAAAAAAATTAAAAACAAATTTTAGCTGGAATTATGTTTCTGCCCAAGAGTGTATATAACTTGCATATGTGAGTTTTTTGTTTTTTTTTAATATGATCCTAGGCATTATACAAAATATTTTTCTGTAAAAAATTATATATTTTAAAATACTTTGTAAAAATCGGATTTTCCTTTGTAAAATAAAAAAATCTTTCTTTGTATGATGCCTAGTATCATATAGAAATATTCGGTTTAGGAGCTGGGGATCTGTTGCAGTGGTTATGTACCTTAGTGTATAGTGCACAAGGCCCTGAGTTTAAACCCCTTAAGTTCAGGTGCCACAATGCCCCGAGCATCACCAGGTGTGACTGAGAGCCCACAAGCAGCTCTGGGCCTGAGCACAAACTGCCAGGGACTCTGGGCCAGGCTTGGACCCCTGAGTACCACTGGGTGTGGCCCTGAGTGATCGGCTCTCACTGCTCACACATTACAGGTTTAGCTTGTTGGCACTGAGAGGCAGGTGGATGCCACCAGTTCTGTAATGCTCTGGGCAGAGGTCTGGGCCCTTCTCTTGCCCATAACACTAGTTTTGACATTACTCCAGCCTGTAACAGGAGACAAAAATGCAGGCGTAGAGCAATAGCACAGCAGGTAGGGAGTTTGCATTGCACACGGCTGACTCGGGTTTGATCCCCAGCATCCCATATGGTCTTCCAAGCACCGCAGGAGTAATTCCTGAGTGCAGAGCCAGGAGTAACCACTGAGCATTGCTGGGTGTGACCAAAAAAAAAAAAATAGAAAGAAAGCAAATGGAAACAGGGTAGACTGCTCTGTAACTGGCACACTCTCACTTCTGAGTCTGATGCCAAAAGCAAGACACACGGTGACTGACCAATGGCAAAGGGCAGCCCATGTCTTAAAGGCACTATATAGTGTCCTCGTGCCAGACAAGGACACAGAGGAGGAGTGGAGACATCACTGCAAGCCACCATGGATCCAGCATGAATCAGATATCCATCTTCTTCTGATGGGGTGCTCTTGGTATAATTTTTGAGCATAGGTCTTTCAATCTGAAATGTTGAAAGCAGAAAGTAAGAAACATGAGGACAACCATAAGAAGCACAAGCGCCCGTTCTATTTAGAACACACTATATTTCTCACTATATGACAAACCAACTTTAACCAACATGTTAAGGTTAACGTTAACGTTTAGACTGGTATCTTGAACCTCTAAAGCCTGAGCACTTTGGTGTGTGTTTGTTGGAGGAGCCATACCACAAAGTGACCAGGTGTTGCTCCTGGAAGGACTCAGAGTACACCCCCCCCACACATATATACTTTATACATGTTAATATACATATAAAGTGTGTGTATCTATACACACACTTTATATACAATTTATATATAATATATGTAATAGATACAATTTATATATGTACACACATAATTTATATATATATATATATATATATATGTTTATTGTTTGTTTTGGATCACATCCAGCTGTGCTCAGAGCTTACTCCAGGCTTTGTGCTAAAGGATCACTCCTGCCAGGCTTGGGGAACCACATGGAGGGCCAGTGATGGAACCTGGGTTAGCTGCATACCAGGCAAATACCCTATCCACTGTACTCACTATAGCCCGGGGGCTAAACATATTTGGAAACGAGCTTTGATTTGGAAATAATAAGGGCTAGATTTTTTTTTTTTACTTTTGGGTCACACCCAGCGATGCTCAGGGGTTACTCCTGGACCTGTGCTCAGGAATTACTTCTGGCACTGCGTGGGGAACCATATGGGGTGCCGGGATTGAACCTGGGTCGGCCACGTGCAACGCAAACTCCCTAACCACTGGACTATCGCTCCAGCCCAGGGCTAGAATTTTTTAACCTTATTTTTTATCAAGACACTCCTTTATACAGTTGAGCATAAAAGAGGCCAAGAAATTCTTAGTTATGGGCCCCATTACCTCTGGGGGTCCCGGAAGCAGCTGGATGAGACTCGCCCATCACACTAGCCACCATTTTCGCTGTCCGGACGCTGGGAAACTGCCTCACGACCAGATTAACAGAGCAAAACCAGTTTGAGCCCAGGTAGGCGGCTCCCAGAAGCGGGAATCACTGGGAATTCGTCAGATGGAGTCAGGGGTCGGCCGTTCCCCCCTCCATTTTGTCGAGCCTGGTGGCCCTGCCCAGGAGCTGCCCTGGGGCCACCAGCCATAGCATGAAGAGCCTCACAAGCGGCTGGGGAGGCTGGAACTCGGCTCACCCCGGGCCCAGCTGACTATGGCCCCCGCCGGGAGGGCAGATAGGTTTTGGGAGTGGGCCCATCACCTCTGGGGGTCCTGGAAGCAGCCGGATGAGACTCACCCATCACACTAGC
This sequence comes from Cryptotis parvus, assembly GCA_021461705.1. NCBI lineage: Eukaryota > Metazoa > Chordata > Mammalia > Eulipotyphla > Soricidae > Cryptotis > Cryptotis parvus. The sequence goes on along the minus strand of JAJIBD010010317.1, from coordinate 6,456 downwards.
CACCATTTTCGCTATCCAGACGCTGGGAAACTGCCTCACGACCAGATTAACAGAGCAAAACCAGTTCGAGACCAGGTCGCTCGGCCACTAGCGGCCGCACAGTCCATTAAAATAGTGGAAACAGTAATGTCTTTTAATGCACTGCATTCCACGATGTGCAGGAAAGTTAGGCGGGAGGAAGAGATAAAGAAGAGAGAGAAATGACATACAGAACCCGCCAAGTAGTTGAGGTGTGGGAGGGGGGGAGGGAGGTGGGGACATTGGTGATGGCAGATGGGTTTGGGTGGAGGGATGGGTGTTGGTACACTGTAGAACCAAAACTCTACATGAGCATCTTTCAATTGTATGTCTAGAATGGTGTAATAATATTTGGGGAGATAATAAAATTAAATTAAATTAAAAAAAAGAAATTCTTAGTTAAAGCAAAGTGAAATCTTGGACTGGGGTGATAGAACAGTGGGTAGGGAATTTGCCTTGTGCGCGGCCGACCCAGGTTCAATCCCCAGCATCCCATATATTCACCTGAGCACCACCAGGAGTAATCCCTGAGCATTGCCGGGTGTGACCCAAAAAAGCAAAAAAAAAAAAAAAGTGAAATTTGTGACCAGAGAGTGGACAGTGGGTAAGGCACTTGCCTTGAATGCTGCCTCCCTGGGTTGAATCCCCAGAACTATATATGGTTCCCTGGACCTTGCCAGGAGTGGTCACTGAGCACAGAAATAGGTGCAATACTTGAGCACCACTCACTGGGTTTGGCCCCAAAATCAAACCAACAAATACAGTAAAATCTCAGTGTAAGCTATATGTAGGGTGCTGGAACATGCGGGGGGTGCTGGGACTTCACCACTGAGCAATGGGTTTCAAAGGAGCCTGGGCATGGCCCGTACCAGTGAGACTCAGACCTTGAAAGAGGACAGGGTCAAATTAACACTAAGCGATCCGGTGGGAAATTCTTCTCCAACACATCAGAAAACACAAAGCACCCTTACAACATCCCAACCAAAGTGCTGGGGGCTCAGTGGTAGAGCAGCTGCCTTGCATGAGTGAGTCCCTGGGTCTGACACCTGGCACTGCCTCCACCTACCCATGCCACTGTCAAAAAATAAAATCCCAGCCTCAGTCCTGAGCACTCCCCAATACCCTACACCCTACCAGGTCAATTCTACACAAGAGTATATTATTTAATATATCTTACCTGTTCCAAAATAGACAACGAAGTAGTACTACAACTGCTACAAAAATGCTCAGAATCTTTGGCGCCAATATTAGAGTTGTTGCATTGTCAGATTCTGCAGAGAGAAGAGGACATTAAGAGGAAACTAAGGAATCACAATGCCCAAGCCTGTTGGATCTCTATGGCCGTGTGTCTTCCTCCCCTGTCTGTGGGGGCGCCGACCTTCTGCCTCCATTCCCACAGCAAACCCGCACAGCAGTGTGCCCTGTGTTAGTCTCTACATGCTACGCCCTGCTCACCCTGCTCCATGAGGGTGAGGTTCAAGTAGAAGGTGCCCGAGGCCGGGTGCTCTATCTCACACTGGTACACGGCCAGGTGTTCCTGCAGCGAGGGCTTCAGCGTCAAGATGCTGGACACGCTGAACGTGTGATCCTTGTTCCTGACGAGGGGACCAAACAAGGCGTTCTGGGAGATATCCCGGATCTGGGAGTCATTCAGTGTCTTCTTCTTCCACCTTATGGTGATGTTCTGGGGAAGAAAGAACTTGCCGTGCAGGTGGCTGTGATGTTTCCGTGCACCTTCACCAAGGCCTTCTCCGGAATCAGGGTGCAGTGGGGCTGAGCTGCCGGGACAGAGTCAGATGTTAGCTGGTAGGAACCAGCTGGACCCCCACACCCCGATTCTGACCCCGCCACGGCGTTTGGAAAAGGGGCCTCAACTGAATGGGAGAAAAGCTTCCAAGGATGCTGGCCTAAGTACGGAGTATGCCGTGACCCGATACCTTTGAGGATGAGGAGAGCATTAGATCACGGCTGTGGTGGGTTGGCCAACGACCATGCTTGCGTTACCGGGGCAAGTCAAAGCCACCTCTCCCAGGGCTGGACACAGCTCAAAGAGGCTGCAGCAGGAACCTCGCATGCTCAGGACCCGAGTCTGAGCCCCCGCAGTCAGTGTGCCCCAGGGAGCACTGCCAGGCCCCGCCCACTGGGTCTGAGCAGCAGCGCGCCTCCCAGCCTAGCGCCTAACCATCAGCCCACACAGCTGGGCCCAGCATCTCTGGGGGTGAGCCCCAGATCCCGGAGCACTGCTTGGGTGCCCCCAAACGTAATAATAGTAACTGCATCTCCCACCTCCCCTGTGCTGAGCACAGTCGCATGAACTTAGTAGCAGGAGCAACTTCCAAAAACCATCTTTATTGTGATTTCTTTCTGATCACATCTAACTGTGCTCAAGGGTTACTTCTGGGTCTGCAATCAGGGATCACTCCTGGCAAGCTTGGGACCCATATGGAGTGCTGGGGATCCAACCCAGGAGGACAGCGAGCAAGGGGAAACAAGCAAAGGCACAATCTTATTGAGAAGATAAGAAGTGAAAAAGTGAAACATGAAGAAGGGGCCAGAGAGATAGGACATGGGTTGTTACGGTCTATCTTTGCATGTGACTGACCCTTATTAAATCCTCTGCACCACATTTATTTCCACAAGCGCTGCTAGGTGTGGTCATTGAACACAGACCCAGGGATAGCATCTGAGCATTTCCAAATGAAGCCCCAAATTAAGAATAAAGGAGGAATTAAGGAAGAAAAGGGAGGGAAGGAGGAAGGAAGGAAGGGAGGGGAGGAAGGAAGGAAGGAAGGAAGGAAGGAAGGAAGGAAGGAAGGAGGGGAGGGGGGGGAGGGGAGGGGGAGGGGAGGGAGGGAGGGAGGAAGGGAGGAAGGAAGGAAAGGAAGGAAGGAAGGAAGGAAGGAAGGAAGGAAGGAAGGAGGAGGGAGGAGGAGGGAAGGAAGGAAGGAAGGAAGGAAGGAAGGAAGGAAGGAAGGAAGGAAGGAAGGAAGGAAGGAAGGAAGGAAGAAGGAAGGATAGGAAGGGAGAGGGAGGGAGGGAGGGAGGCAGGGAGGGAGGGAGGGAGGGAGAGAGAAGGAAGGAAGAGAAGAAGGAAGGAAGGAAGGAAGGAAGGAAGGAAAGGAGGGAGGAAGGAAGGAAGGAAGGAAGAAGGAAGGAAGGAAGGAAAGAAGAAGGAAGGAAGGAGGGAGGGAGGGAAGGAGGGAGGGACGGAGGGAAGGAAGGTAGGGAGGGTGGGAGGGAGGGAGGGAGGAAAGGAGGGAGGAAGAAAGGCAGAGAAGGAAGGGTGGGAGAGAGAGGGAGGAGAGAGGGATGAAGGACGGAAACCCAGCTCCACCTGATTGAGGCCTATACCCCTCTGTCCCCATCTCCTCCCGATCCAAGAGGTTCACAGAACCTCTGCCCTGAGACTCACCTATAACGTTGAGCAAAATGCTTCCCTTTGCCTTCACAGGGGTGAGCACCACCTCGCAGCGGTATTCTCCTGCATCGTCCAGTTGCACCCCAGGCAGCTGCAGTGAGGCATCCCCTCTCCTCAGATTCTCCAGAGAAATGGAGGCTCGCGATGGGAATGAAGTCTTTGGGGGATCTCCATAAATCTCAAGCAACTTGACTTCTTTATTTCCTCTCTTCCGATACCAGACAAAACCCATAATCTCCAGGTCCAGGGGATGAGGAGAAGAGAACTTGCAGGAGATGTTTGCCGTCTCATTCAGGAACACAGTCTGTGTCTCCCTGCCATCTGCACTTCCAGAGCACGACCTATGACAACAAGGGACACCAGTCTTGGAAATGCTTGGTGGAAACAGCCCGGTAACCCTCAAACACTACCTCAAAACTGACAACAAATCCCTTTTGGGGAGGAGAGGACTGGGAGGGGGTGGATGGTGGGATGTGTGGGATGGTTTCAGGGACTCGGCGCTCATTCATCAACAAATAGAAGATCCTCCGTCTTTGTACTTTTTTCTATACAACTTTTTATTATTTTAGGTCCCCTGCAATTCTACAAAAATCTCTGAATCATTTTTCATTTTATTACATAGAATTTTTTTTTTTTTCAATCCGCCAAGGTATGCTGAACCAGAGACTCTCAGACATGGGCAGAGCTGCTACTTGCTCTCCCTGTGCCCAGCCGCTCATGAGGCACCTGGGAGGCATGGCGGGTTCTAGCCCTGTCCTGCCACCCCAGCTGAGCCTCACAACAAGCCAGACCACCCCCCCCCCCCCCCACTCCATGGGGCCCGTCATTTTCCACATCTGGACTTCCCTCTCGTCACAACTCCACCCAGCAGACTAGACTATCACAGCCCGGATCATCGACACCTACCCTGCAGCAGTTTTTTTTTCAATCCAGCCCAGGTATGCTGAACCAGAGACTCTCAGACATGGGGCAGAGTTGCTACTTGCTTTCCCTGTGCCCAGCCGCTCATGAGGTGCCTGGGAGGCATGGCGGGTTCTATCCCTGGCCTGCCACCCCAGCTGAGTCTCACAACAAGCCAGACCACCTCCCCCTACTCCATGGGGCCCGCCATTTTCCACATCCGGACTTCCCTCTCGTCACAAATCCACCCAGCAGACCAGACTATCACAGCCCGGCTCACGCGGCCGCTAGCGGCTGCGTGGTTTATCAATAAATGCTTTATTTAGAGGTGACTACAACAGTATGCCACCCGCAAGGCAAGCCTGGCAAGCTGCTCGTGTAGAATTTGATATGCCAAATACCAGTAACATTTATATTAGGTCATTCCCGTGACCTAATATAATTGTTTGAGGCTCTTTATGTTCCTGGAGCGGGGCGGATGCCTTAGGGTTCTACTAGCATGAGAACGGACATATGGAGATATTACTGGTGCCTGCTCTAGCAAATAGATGATTAACGGGAATATAGTGATAGATAGTGACTACATAGAAATGGTGGAGGAGGGACTGGAGCAATAGTAAAGAGGGTTGGGAGTTTGACTTGCACACAGACAACCTGGCTTAGATCCAGGCATCCTATATGGTCCCCTGAGCACTGGCAGGTGTACTTCCTGAGAGCAGAGCCAGGAGTAACCCCTGAGCATCAATGGGTGTGACCCAAAAAGAAATTCCACTTCTTCACTTCTATCCTAAGAGCCTAAACACTCTATTCTGAAAAAAAATATTCATTCGCCTACATTCATTTGCAACACTACTCACAAGAGCCAACTTTTGGAAACAATTTATGTGCCCCCAAAGCATATGAGCGTCTGTAGAAATGTGTGGTATCTATGCTCAGTGGAATATTACTCAGCTACAAGAGATGTGTCTACACCTGGCTCTGAGGGTCTTGTGATCTCCTGCAGAGAGAGCTGAGGGATATGTCCTCGGTGATAAGAACCTGTCCTGTAACATCACTTGGAAACCTGCCCAGGAGGGCCCGGGGATCCCCACCAACCAAGCTGGGGAACACTCCACCCTAACCCCAAGGATCTGCCATGAAGTGAACTAGGATGAGTTTGACTCACAAATTCTGAAAGAGAAACCACTTGTCTTCTTATTTGTGCCAAGGCCTGAACAAATACAGACTGGAGGAAGGGAGTTGGTTAAGAGGTATTCCTCAACGGCATGTCTTTTGTAGGCTATTTGGGTAAGCATGAAGATCCCTTATGTACTACATTTTTTCTCTCTATAACAATAGCGATCCATTATTGCTATCTTTTGTCTGGTGAACCCTCACCTTCCTCCAGCTACAGAGACTAAGCTTGGGAAAATGTTGGGTTTATTTATCCTTTTACTTTAATTAATTTTTTATTTGTTTGTTTATGAGACACACCTCATAGTGCTCAGGGGACCATGTGGGGTGTCAGGGTCTTAACTTGGTTCAACCGCATTCCAAGGCAAGTGCCTGACCTATTGCACTATGCTGCAAATCTGGGAAAACACTGGAACAGGGAGAGGAGATGGAGGACACAGAGACAGCATCTATTGAGAAACTAGAGCAGAAAGAGACAGGATCCGAGAGACTAGAGCAGCTCCATCTACTAAAGACCAGAGCCAGAGTCTCTAATCCTAGCCTAAGTGTTCTCCCAAGCATTTCCTCATTCAGCACCTCAAGTTAGAGCTTCTCTCCCTCACTCAAGCCCAGTACAGGGTTGGCCACCCATCTGTCACCTATTCCCACCTCTTCGGTAGAGTCTCTCAGCAATTCCTGAATCCTCAGATTTGATCAAGCATTGCCTTTTTCAGAGGGTGATGGGGAGATGTGTCCCAAAGAATTCCTGACCCATTCTCCCTGACGCTGAGGCATACTGGAAAAGGCCTCCGATGGGGCCGGAGTGATGGTCCAGCAGGTAGGGCATTTGCCTTGTATGAGGTTGGCCCATGTCGGCCTGGGTTCGATCCCTGGTATCCCACATGGTAGAAAGAAAGGAAGGAAGGAAGGAAGGAAGGAAGGAAGGAAGGAAGGAAGGAAGGAAGGAA
>JAJIBD010010316.1:0-71328 GCA_021461705.1 Cryptotis parvus | reverse complement strand
GCCGGCTCAAGAAACCGAGTATACAGTTATGGGACTTTTCTGGGCAGAGAAGGATACAGAAATCTCCACCCTCCCTGACACCCCCCCTTCCCCCAGCAAAATAATGTAGCTCAAAACCAGAATGTGGTTCTTAGAATTTTGCTACTTATGAAGTCCAAGAATGACTGACTCCCCGAGGTGTGAAATCCAGTAGACATAATACACCAGGGAAGCGCCAAACCGCCAAGTACACGTGAAGCCCACGCTTCGGCAGAAGCAATCTGTGGGCTACCGAGAAGGTCACAAGGACTTTTCCTAGGTCAGGGGTAGGACAGCGGGAAGGGCACTTGCCTTGCAAACAGCTGACCTGGGTTCCAACCCTGGCACCCCACATGGTCCCCGAGCCCCGAAGAACCAAGGAGTGAGCCCTGAGCACAGCTGGGTGTGCTCAGGAATCACAACAGACACAAGGGCCCTTCAGTCTCTCGTCACCTTTCATACTCTTCTGCAGCGTTGCTGACCTGCACGAAGAGTTCATCCAAGCCTGTGCCCAGGACAGCGGAGACGCCCACCACCTGCCGGAACAACACCGTTAGATGCCACTGAGGAAACAATTCTCTGTCAAACGGTGTCATTATTAGTGCAAAGGTCATAAAAACTTTCCAGAAAAGGTTTAGCCCCTTCAGGAAGTCTCTGGCAAGGAGACAAAGTCAAACAGCACACCCACCCAACGGGACTCACAGGAGACTTACAGAGAGGAGAGACCATCAGGACCAAACAAGGGCACGACTGTCTCCTCTATTTCCCAGCAAACAAAACTACTCTTTTTTTTTCTTTTCTGGGTCACACCCGGCAATGCTCAGGGGTTACCCCCTGGCTCTGCGCTCAAGAATTACTCCCTGGCGGTACTCAGGGGACCATATGGGATGCCAGGGATCAAACCTGGGTCGGCTGCATGCAAAGCAAACGCCTCCCCATTGTGCTATCGCCTCCAGCCCCTGCTTTCTATATAAACAAACACCTTGGGGCCGGAGTCATAGTACAGCAGGGAGGGCATCTGTCTTGCATGCAGCCAAGCCAGCTTCAATCCCCCAACATCCCATTTGATCCCCAGAGCCCCACCAGGAGTAACCCCTGAGCATCGCCTGTTGTGACCCAAAAAAGCCAAAACAAACAACAACAACAACAAAAAAAAAAAGTACTCTCAAAAATTTCAATTCTGGGCCCGGAGAGATAGCACAGCGGGAGGGCGTTTGCCCTTGCATGGCGGCCAACCCGGGTTCGATCCCCAGCATCCCATATGATCCCCTGAGCACCGCCAGGAGTAATTCCTGAGCAATGAGCCAGGAGTAACCCCTGAGCATTACCAGGTGTGACCCAAAAAGCAAAAAAAAAAAAAAAAAAAAAAAAATCAATTCTGACAGTGAAATAGACTGGAGTTGGCTGGACCAGGGTCTCTAACCACTACTCCACGGCTCAGTGCCGGCCCATAGGTGTATAAAGACACTGGTTCTTGCACTGTGGTTAAAACTGCTGGTCCGCAGACCAATGTGCAGAGAGGTGCCAGCCCGCAGGGGGTGAGAAAGCCGAGGACACTGGCCCAAAGGCAGACCCTACATATTCTTGTGTAGGTTCTCTATGTGACCTACCTTTAACCTTCTCGCTTGGGGCTAGAGGCACAGCAGGTAGCGCACGTTCCTTGCATATAGCAGACCCAGGTTCCAACCCCAGCACCCTGTAAGTTACCCTGAACCCTGCCAGTCTCATCCCCTGAACGCAGAGCCAGAAGTAAGCCCTGAGCATGCCGAGCGGTAGTCCAGCAGGGAGGGCGCTTGCCTTGCATGCAGCCAACCTGGGTTCGATCCTCAGCATCCCATACGGTCCTCCATACAGTGCCAGGAACAATTCCTGAGCGCAGAGCCAGGGGTAACCCCTGAGCATCACTGGGTGTGACCAAAAAGCAAAAAAAAAAAAAAAAAAAAAAAAAGCCCTGAGTACTACTGGATGTGGGCCCCCCAATAAAAACCAAAGAGTTTTTTTTTTTTTTTTTGTTCTCTTTTTTTGGGGTCACACCCGGCGATGCTCAGGGCCCTGGCTCTTTCACTCAGGAATCACTCCTGGCGGCGCCGGGGACCATATGGGGATGCCGCCAGGGATCGAACCCAGGTCGGGCATGGGCCAGCCGTGGTGCAAGGCAAACGCCCTACCCGCTGTGCTATCACCACGGCCCCAAAAGCTTATTATTTTAATTAAAAAAAAACTAGTTTTTGATAAGGAATACTTTAAAAAGTTACTTTTCAGAAGGCAATTCCTTCTCAGATTAAAGCAAGCTCTCTGGGTTAAGAATTAAAACGCGGAAAAAAAAAAAAAAGAAAAAAAGAATTAAAACGCGGAAGATGGGGCCGGAGTGATAGCCCAGAAGGTAGGGAGTTTGCTCTTGTTACCGGCCGGCTCTGTGCCGGCCCGGGTTCGATCCCCGCATCCCATATGGTCCCCGCAGCACCGCCAGGAGTAATACCTGAGTGCAGAGCCAGGAGAAACTCCTGAGCATTGCCGGGTGTGACCCAAAAAGCAAAAAAAAAAAAAAAAAAAACAATTAAAACGCTGAAGAGCCAGACATAGGCCAGGAGTTAACGGGCACCTGCCTTGCATGCAGCTCCAAGCATAGTCCCCTGAACACTGCCATTAGTACCTCCAGAGCACTGAGCCAGGAAGTAAGTCCTGAACACTACCGGTGTGGCCCCAAAGCCAAAAAGGAAAAAGGAAAACCAAGAAGTGACCTGGAGAGAAGAGCAGTGTGAGCAAGAGGGCGTTTACCCTGAGGGAGCTGTAAAACTCGTCCCAACACCAGGCTCATGGAGCGAGTCAGGTTACTGACGTATGTTGTCTCCTGATTCAACGCATCTTGGAAAGCCTCAAAATCCTGCATCCACTCCACTGCAAAGCTGTGATCAATGATGTCGGTCTGGAGCAGAGAGAAGTCAACTGTCACAAACCAGACACAAGGTCAGACATCAAACAAAGGCCAAATGCTTCTAATCAAGTGGGGACCGCAAAGAGCAATTGTTATTAGATTCCTTTGCTCTCCATCTTCTCTACAGCCACAAGCCACAGAGGGGCAAGAGTGCCACACAGTATAAAGAACTATGAAGCCACGGGTCCTCCCGTGTAAGCAGGCCCTTCACCGTCCACTGCCTAGTTAATGTGGCCACACGGGACGCAGGCACAGCCCACACCCTGCCTTAGTCCTGAAATCAGAACCATCATCTGAAAGGGAAGTTTTGTTTTTGTTTGAATTCAACAAACCAGCAGTCTTGTCTCGACTTCCCCAGTACTTCTGAGGGCCTGGTTGTGAGGGACACTTTCCTTAGCCCCAAATAACTTCTGATGAGAGTCAGTCATCGATATGCTTTCAACTTCAGAGAGTCCTTTTTCCTGAGTGCTCCTGGCTTTGTTTCAGTTAAAATCTACTCTCAAGGACTCAAGAGCGACAGTATAGCGGGGAGGGCTTTTGCTTTGCAAACAGCCGACTGGGGTTCCCTTTACGGTCCCCTGAGCATCGCCAGGAGTAACCCCTGAACACCACAAAGCCAAAAAAATGGAATCTACTCTCCAGGGGCTGGGAGACAGTATAGATGTTCGGGCACACGAGCAGGATGTGGGGATTCAATTCTCCACAGCCCATGGCTGGGTACAGCACTGTATGTGAGTGCAGGGCACTGCCAAAGTGACCACATAATGCCCAGCACTGCGTGGCCTCTGCGGCCCCCGGTGCTGAACCAACACGCAGTTGGCCAAGATCAACAGCAGGGACCCCTGGAGCCCTCTGAGCACTGCTTGGGAGCTACCTCTACCTTGCCCCCCAAAAAATTAAATAAAGAACAAAAATAGGGGCTAGAGCAACAGTACAGTGGGTAGGGCTTATGCCTTCCACACAGCCAACCCAGGTTTGATTCCCGGCACCCCATATAGCCCCCAAGCACCATCAGGAGTAAATTCCTGAGTGCAGAGCCATGGTAATTCCTGAGCACTGCCCGATGCGGCCCCAAAATAAAACAAATATGTCCTCCCCGTACCCGAAACAATACTTCTAACCGACTTAAACCTGCTAACAGGGCTATGATGAAAACGAATCGAATCGCCATAGAAAGGATCCACTTACTTTATTCATGACCACAATGAAAGGCAGCTTGGTTTTGTACAAGATGCTGAAAACCAAACAAAGCTGTTATTAGTTAAAGCACTGGTGCTCTGAGTGAAGAGAAGGGGAATGGGCTCAGACTCTGACCCTGCGTCCCGCGGGCAAACCACCAACACTAGCAAGCAAAGAAAACGCGCTCATTTCTTGGAGTAAAGCTTTCATGCCAATCTTGTTACATGTGTGTTTGTAGTTTGTTATTTTACAGGATAATTCTTTATGGAATCACTTGTATCACTTGTCTTCCCGTTGTTCATCGATTTGCTCGAGCGGGCACCAGTAACATCTCCATTCGTTGGGAATGAGGTCCATCATTGTTACTGTTTTTGGCATATCGAATAGACCACAGGTAGCTTGCCATGAAACACAAATACTAGTGGCCATTCTGCTTCCAGCTGGACCAGGATTTCCTTCATCTAATCAGGGGCATTTTGGCAACGACTTCTGTGAACTAGCAGAGCTGCACTGTCTGCTTTGCTCCAAGCCTGCAGCACCCCACACTCTGTCCTTCCTCTCCTGGTGGCACCATTTGGGGAACTGGTGAATTATGAATAAATTTTCCTTTGGTTTGGGGCCACATGCAGTAGTATTCGGGGCTTACTCATAGCTCTGTTCAAGGATCCCACATTCAAAACAAGCAGCTTAATCTCTGCACTATCTATTGCTCTGGATCCTGGATAAACATTTTTGATTTGCTTTGCTTTGGGGTCACAATGGGTGTGCTCAGGACTCACTTAGGAATCACTCCTGGAATGCTTGGGGGGCCCATAGGGGGAGGCAGGGGTCAAACCCAGGTAGACCGCATGAGACCGGCTGCACTATTGCTCTAGCCCCTCCGGGATAAACGCTTTATTTTTCCTTTTTTGAGTCATACCCAGCAATGCTCAGGGCTACTCCTGCTGTGCACTCATGAATTACTCCTGGTAGCTTTTGGAGGGACCATATGGAATACCACAAACTCAAACCTGGGTCGGCTGCATGCAAGGCAAACGCCCTACCCGCTGGACTATCACTCCGGCCCCTGGATAAACCTTTTATTTTTGTTTTGTTCTTTGCGGGGTGACACCAGGTGATGCTCAGGGGTTACTTCTGGCTTTGCACTCAGGAATCACTCCTGGTGGTGATCATATGGGATGCCAAAGATCAAACCCAGTCAGGTGCGTGCAAGGCAAGCATCCTACCCACTATTTCTCCAGTCCCTCGATGAATCTTTTATCTGGAGTCTCCACTCACTCCTAATTTCCCCTAACCACCATAACAGTACAGGAACGTGTAGGTCAGGCTCCATTCTAATTTGCTGCTTTTTGTTTTCAGTTTCTGTGCTGAGGAACCATACGAGGTGCTGGGGATCACACCCGAGCAAGTGCCTGGCCACTGCACTATCTCTCCAGCCCCCGCTCCATTCTTGTTTGGAGTCAGAACTCACTGAAACAGCAGAGAGGTGTCAGAAGGTTCATATTCACACATGATCTATTTCTGTAGCAAGCAAGGAGGAAAATGGCTGATACTGAATGACCGGGCGCTTGCCTGATTCAGGAGTCTCAGAGACGCTCACAGGAAGTGAGGACAACTCTGAACAAGCCCATCAGGGGAAGGATCTCGGAACTCAGAAGAGGCAGCAGGAGAGACAGGACAGTGGCCTGGGCACTTGCCTCGCAGCAGCCAACCTGGGTTCAATCCTCGGACCCTGGGGTCCCACCAAGACCTGCTAGGAGTGACCTCTAAGCACAGTCAGGACTTAGCTGAGCTCTGCCAAGTGTGCCCGCCCCGCCTCACCCTCCCCCGCAAAATAAAAAGAGAAGAGGAGGCCTCATGCCCTGCTGTCAGCCCCACTAATCAATTACCTGCAGGCATAGAGCATATTGGACATGAAGGTCACTGGATTGGTACTCCGAGATGTGTCCATTACGTAAATGACGCAGTCGGGAAATGAAGACGCCTAAAGGCATAAGATAATCAAAGCCTGATTTAGAGGCTCCTGAATTCTGTCCCCAAACTTGTTTCCTCCTGACCTGCACGCAAGAATAGCTTCAGGCAGTGGACAGAGCTAGGCACCTGCCACCTACCCAAGGTCAGCAACAAGAGCTACCCACCCTTGGGTCGGAGCGATAGCCCAGCGGGTAGGGCGTTTGTCTTGCACGCGGCGGGCCTGTGCTGGCCCGGGTTCGATCCCCGGCATCCCATATGGTCCCCCGAGCACCATCAGGAGTAATCCCTGAGTGCAGAGCCAGGAGGTAACCCCTGAGCGTCGCCAGCAGTGGCCCAAAAAAAAAAAAAAAAGAGCCACCCACCCAGCCCCACCCTCAGAGCCCTGCCCCCTAGTCCCAGACTACTCACCAGGGCCTCAGTGATGATTGTCCCTGAGGCTGACCAGGTAAAGACTTCAATCTGTCCAGGCGTGTCAATCAGGACATACCTGTGTCAAGAAAGGCCATAAGAATTAAGACAGTGCAGCACACAAATAAAGCATCTGGCTAGCCACAACAGGAAGCATTTCTGCACGTGGCCAAGTCCTTAAAATATACAGGGCTAGGGCGGGAGTGATATAGAACAGTGGATAGGCCACTTGCCTCAGCCGACCCAGGTTCAATCCCTGTCATCCCATATGGTCCCGCAAGCATTGTCAGGAGCAATTCCTGAGGACTGGGCTAGGAGTAACCCTTGAGCATCACCAGGTGTGGCCCAAAAGAACAAAAACAGAAGCACTGGGCTTTGTTCAGCATTCAGCAGTCACACTAACGCAGGAGAAGCGATCCAAACATGACTGCCAATGGCGGCCAAGGAAACCACAGTTGTTTTGGAAACACTGCACTGAAAGTGACCAAGAGAGCGTACCCTAGGTGGGGCGCCTGCCTTGCCCTGGTCAGTCCCCAGCACCGCATTTGGTCCCCAAGTCCCACCAGGAGAGATCCCTGAGTGCAGAGTCAGAGTAAACCCTGAGTATCACTGGGTATAATCCAAACACCAAAAAGAACTTTTTAAAAAAAATTAAAAAGTGAGAGATAAGGTGGGGGCTACTGCTTAGAAGCAGAGCACTTGTCTTGCATGTGTGCAGGTGTGAGGCCCTGGATTAGTGCCCTGGCTCCGAAAAAAATAAGAAAGAAAGAAAAAGAAACAAACAAAACCTGAATGTAAACTTCTTAGATGAACGGAAGGATGGGGGATAACTAAGGTATACAAAGGAAGTGAGAAAATGTTCTAAAACTCTGGCAATGGTCTAAATCATTCTGACTACACTAAAACCACCAAATTGGAAATTTTTAATGGATAAAGTCTATGATCCATATGTGAATTATAAATCTTTTAAAAAATGTACTGTCGGTGCATTTTTTTTTAATTGGACCTTCATGTCCAATATGCTCTATGCCTGCAGGTAATTGACTGACAGCAGGGCATGAGGCCTCCTCCTCTTTTCTTTTTATTTTGCAGGGTAGGGGCGAGGTGGGCGGGCACACTTGGCAGAGCTCAGCTAACTCCTGAGGTACTGCTGAGGTCCCCAACAGTATCAGGACAGAAGTTCTCTTCTACCTCCAAGGCTGCTGGGGAACGGATGAAAACTCACGAGTCTGGTGCCATTCCCAAAGGCTTTTAATAGTAGAACAAGCTCTACCACCACAATCCAATATAATGGAAGACTTCTAGCTCTGGTCAGAATTTTTTTTCTTTTTTGGGTCACACCTGGCAATGCTCAGGGGTTTCTCCTGGCTCTGCACTCAGGCATTACTCCTGGAGGTGCTCGGGGGACCATATGGGATGCTGGGGATCAAACCTGGGCGGCACAGGCCGGCCGCGGTGCAAGGCAAACGCCCTACCCGCTGGACTATCGCTCTGGCCCCTCTGGTCAGAATTTAGACCATGCATGAGGGCCCAAAGAGGATCCCACCAGAGAGAGTCCCACCAAAGTGGATGCAGTACCTCAAGTCAGTCCCCTTACATAACACAAAAGTAATCCTAACTTCAGGGAGTTAGGCAGAGCAGCCGACTTCAAGCCCAGGTAGGCAGTTCTCAGAGGTGAAAGTCACTTGGTGTTCATGGAGATGGAGCTGGGGTCCCCATTCCCCTCTCTGTTCCGTGTGGGGAGGCCTGGTGGCCCGTGTCACAAACTGCCTCCAGGCTATCGGCCATCATGCAGAGACTCAGACACTTGGGGGGAGAGCTGCCACCTGGCTCTCCCCAAGTCACACGGCCATGTAGTACATCAAACTAGTGGAACCAATCGTGTTCTAGAAACTCAGTAAGTAAATTTAAGAACAGAAGAAATAAGAAAACCTCGCACAACAGAACCACAATCACCCTCTGGTCCGGACTCCACAGCTGGACACAACCTGACCCAAGAAAGAAGCCAAATTCAAGAAGCCCAGGCATGCGGGACTCGGCGGCTACACCAACCAGGTTTTTAGGGGAGCCTGGACTGGGGCCACCTCCCCCCACCTCGGCTCCCTCCACAAAGGCCTAGCGGCCCCGCCAGAACTACTGCTGGTGCTCTCGGCTGGACACCAGGTTTTCAGGTGCAGGGCAGTGTGACTGCCCACCCTGTGCTAGATAGATAGATAGATAGATAGATAGATAGATAGACAGACAGACAGATAGACAGACAGACAGATAGATAGATAGATAGATAGGTAGGTATGTATGTAGATAGATAGACAGACAGACAGACAGACAGACAGACAGACAGACAGACAGATAAAGTTACAGCTTAATCCACATTCTTTCAGAGCTGAATGGTATTCCAAATCCACCAAAAAGCCTGGACACAGGAAAACTATAAACACCCAAGGGACACTCAGCTGAAATCACTTACTTAGACATGTTCTGCGCTTTCTCAATAAATTTCATCACCTGAAAATAGAAAAGAAGAATTACAAGAGGAGTAGAGTGCCTTCCCCTAGGTAGCAGTGGCTACGAAATCTCTCCATTTCCAAAGTGAGAACAATACCTAATAAACTCACTGAACAATCAGCTCAGCGGCTCTGGAACACACAAATGCCAGGGTGCAAGAACCCGAAGACTGTCCATGTCAAGTCATTTATTGTGACTTGGATAAAATTTTCATCAGGGTGGAAAATGAGCAATTACAAAACCCTCCTATGGGGGCCAGAGTGAGAGTACAGACGGTAGAACATTTGCCTCGCATGTGGCAAATGGGGGTTCAATTCTCAGCACCCTCTGGTCACCTGAGCCCTGCCAGGAGTGACCCAAGTGCAGAGCCAGGAATAAGCTCTTGTGGCTGGATGTGGTACAAAAAGACAGACAGACAGACAGACAGACATGAAGCTCTCGGAGTGATAGCAAGCAGGTAGGGCATTTGCCTAGCACACAGGTGACCGGGGTTGGACCCTGGCAACCCATATGGTACCTATGAGTAATCCCTGAGCAAAAACAAAAACAGCAACAACAAAAAATAGATCACCTTATAGATGACAAAAAAAAAGCTAAATGAGGACAGCAATTTGGGATTAAGTAAAAGCCCGGCCAGAGCAATAGCGCAACAGGTGTTTGCCTTGCACTTGGCTGAACCAAACGAGGTGTGATCCCCGATCCCCAACATCCATTATCGTCCCTTTGCACTGCCAGGAGGAATTCCTGAGCATCACTGGGTGAGATTAAAAAAAAAAAGCCCCTAATCCTTTTCTTGTCTACTGATCCCCTCCTGCCCCATCTTCAAGCACCAAGAACAGATCAAGAAAAAGTATCCTGATGGGGCCGGAGTGGTAGTACAACAGGTAGGGCATTTGCCTTGCACGCAACCAACCCAGGTTCGATCCCCAGCATCCCATATGGTTCCCGAAGCACCACCAGGAATAATTCCTGAGCGAAGAGCCATGAGTAACCCCCTGAACATTGCCTTGTGTGACCCAAAAAAGCAAAACAAAAAAAAGCAAAAGTACCCTGGGCCAGATAAATAAAAACGGGTTAAGGGGCTTGCCTGGGGCCGGGAGCGATAGCACAGCGGGTAGGGCGTTTGCCTTGCACGAGGCCGACCTGGGTTCAATCACCAGCATCCTATATGTTCCCCCAAGTACCACCAGGAGTAATTCCTGAGCAAAGAGCCAGGAGTAACCCCTGAGCATCGCCAGGAGTGACCCAAAAAGAAAAAAAAAAAAAAAAAAGGTGGGGTCTTGCCTGACATGCTGCTAATCCCCGTTCAATCTCTGGCATCACATGGTCCCCAAGATAATTTTTTTGTGGTTGTTATTATTCTTGGACTGTACTGGGCAATGCTCAGGGCTTACTCCTTGGCTCTGTGCTCAGGGATCACTACTGGCAGACTCCGAGGGATCATAGGAGTGTTAGGATGGAGTCTGGGTTGGTCACATGCAAGGCCTGACCCATTACAGCACTATCACTCCAGTCCCTTCTTGGACTTTCGCTTTTATGGCTGTCAAAAAAAACCCAACACAAAGTGCTGCAAAACGCTGATCTCTCTCAGGCAAGGCGACTTCTCAAAGTGTCTGTCACATGCTCTGGAACGTCCAGCTTTACTGCCCACTGCCCAGTGTGGGCCGAGCACAAGCACTTTGGGAGCCACATGTCTTTACACAGCCAGGATACAGAATACAGACACACACCTGATCAAATCTGGTCGCAAAGAGATTCAGTGATGTCACTATGCCACCATTGGGTCCGAGTCCGTATCTAGACACGACTTTCAGGCTTGAACTTATCGATCAGTCTGATGCTGGAGCCCATACCCAGGATATCACTCACACCAGCACACAACACCTGGGTGTCCCATTAATGGAAACTGGCAAGCAATCCTGACAAGTATGTCCACCTTAACCTCACAGGCAAACATTCATCAAGGTTTTTCCCATCCATACATCTTTTAAAGGAAGGGCAACAATATGAAGAAAATAAAGTGACTGAAACCTAACAGACAAGGTGCCTGGTGTGACAGGCTGCTGGCACTACTCATGAAGCTCCCCTCTATATATACTCTGCGGTAATCATCAATTAACTGCTGAGTGTAATCAGTCTTCCTACCGAGACTTACCTAAAGGCAAAGTCACAGCTCACAAAGTGATGCAGTAAACTGTTCATTACTGAGCTCCCCAATCAGAAGCGGGGTGACCGATGAAGGCCCCATGGCAATACTTAACTTAAAGACCCAGAGAAGCCTCGTGGTCTTCAACAGCCTGTGGGCCGGGAGATAACACGCTGAAATCCTATTTCTCATCACTTGAATGCCACTCCCCACACCCATCTTCTAGTCTCCTCATAAAATTAAAGTAATTACAAGCATTTACTAATATATTTCACACACATACACACAAAAGGAAAACACTTTCAAAATCCCCAAAGGTCCATGCAATGCTCGGTGAAACCGAAGCAGGCTGAGTGTGGAAAAGGATACTGTTTCATGACTTCTTTGTACTTCACAGTGTCACGAATATCTAGGGGAGGGAGAGGGAGAGTTAACTGTGATTTGCCACATAAGAAACAACAAAGTTTGAAACCCTTCACCCATCATGATAGTCTGAAGCTTGTGGAGATCTTAAGTACTGCCTGATGCTTCTGAAGAGGGAAAAAATGCTCTCCCGTGGGGCCGGAGCGCAGCCCAGCGGTAGGGCGTTTGCCTTGCACCGCGGCCGGCAGCCGGCCGGGTTCGATCCCCGGCATCCCATATGGTCCCCCGGCGCCGCCAGGAGTGATTCCTGAGTGCAGAGCCAGGAGTAGCCCGTGGAGCATTGCCGGGTATGACCCAAAAAGGAAAAAAAAAAATGCTCTCCCGCATCTAGGTTTTCTTCCCCTCGAGGTGTTGCAGGTATGGCTGCGGTGCCGGGCTGTGTAGGCAGGTGGCAGACAGAAGACAGGCTTGTCTATATAACTAGGGCTCTGCCCCGTGGGCCCTGGATGGTTGATGGTCTAACATAGAAAAGACTGGGCCCACTGGGCCCCTGAGATGAACCCAGAGCCATAGCAGAGCCTGGCAAGCTACCCATAGTATATTCGATATGCCAAAAACACCAACAACAATGGGCCTCATTCCCAAGAATAGAAACGTTACTGGCGCCCACTCAAGCAAACTGATGAACGGGAAGACAAAGGACATCTAGGTTTTCTTTTAAGCCTATTTCCTTGAGACTTGAGCCATAGCAAGGTGAGTAGGGCACATAGCCATACCTTGCACATAGCCAACCTAGGTTCCATCCCCAGCATCCCATATGGTCCCCCTCAGCACCTCCAGGAGTAATTCCTGAATGCAGAGCCAGGAGTAAACCCCTAGGCCATGCTGGGTGTGATCCAGAAAGCAAAAAAAAAAAAAAAAAAAAAAAAAAAACCGTTTCCTAATCCAGACACTTTTCTGTAGGCAGGAAATTCCAGGCTAAGACAAGTTGGAGAAACTGCACATAAACTTCTCCCAAAAGTGAGAGAGAAAAAAGAAAATAAGTGCCTGCCGCAGAGACAGGCTGTGGGGGAGGAGATGAGAGCAGAGACTTTTAGGTGGCTGGAGGGAAACTAGGGACCTTGGTGGTGGGAAATGCGCACTGGTGCAGGAATGGATGTGGAATATTGTGCGACTGACACCCAATTGTGAACAGCAGCTTTGGAACTGTGTATCTCAGACCAAGTCAATAACCAAAAAAAAAGCTTTCTCCCAAAGTCATTCTCTGATTTTTCTCTCTCTGGAGAAACCCAGAATCTTTTTTTTTTTTTTGGCTTTTTGGCTCACACCCGGCAATGCTCAGGGGTTTCTCCTGGCTCTGCACTCAGGAATTACTCCTGGCGGTGCTCGGGGGACCATATGGGATGCCGGGATTGAACCCGGCCAGCATGGGCCGGCCACGATGCAAGGCAAACGCCCTACCCACTGGGCTGCTATCGCTCCGCCCCGAAACCCAGAATCTTGAACACAATCTCTTTCTTTCCCTTCAAGTTCCTCTAATTTTTTTTTTTTGCTTTATTTTTTTGCAGGAGGATGGGGGTCACAACGGCAATGCTCAGGGGTTACTCCTGGCTCTGCACTCAAGAATTACTCCTGGCGGTGCTCAGGGGATCATATGGGATGCCGGGATCGAACCCAAGTCAGCTGCATGCAAGGCATGCAGCTCTACCTGCTGTACTATTGCTCTGGCCCCTCTAATATCTTTTTAAGTAAAACTATTTGCTTCACTAAAAATAAACATCTGTTTTCTTTCTTTTCTTTGGGGGTGGTGGTGTTGGGGAACTGAACCCAGGTCCTCCACAGGCAAGGGACTCTATTCTACACTGAGTCACTTCCTAGCATTACTCTTTTTTTTTTTTTTTTTGCTTTTTTGGGTCACACCCAGTGATGCTCAGGGGTTACTCCCTGGCTCTTCGCTCAGGAATTACTCCTGGCAGTGCCCGGGGGATTATATGGGATGCCGGGGATCGAACCAAGGTCGAGCTGTGAACCCAGGTCGGCTGTGTGCAGGGCAGATGCCCTACCTGCTGTGCTATCGCTCCCCCCGCCAGCATTACTTTCTAATTCCTAAGCTGAGCTGACCAGACTGTACGAACAAAAAAGCAGCAAGAGGGGCTGGGTCAATAAGCAATGGGTAGGGCAAGCAGCTGAGCTGGTTTGATCCCCAGCATCCTATATGGTACCCCAAGCAATGCCAGCAGTGATTCCTTAGTGCAGAATCAGCAGTAACCCCTACACATCACCAGGTGTGGTTCAGGAAATAGGAAGGAAGGAAGGAAGGAAGGAAGGAAGGAAGGAAGGAAGGGAAGGAAGGAAGGAGGGAGGGAAGGAAGGAAGGAAGGGAAGGAAGGGAGGAAGGGAGGAAGGAAGGAAGGAAGGAGGGAGGGAAGGAAGGAGGGAGGGAAGGAGGGAGGGAGGAAGGAAGGAGGGAAGGAGGGAGGGAGGGAGGGGGAGGGAGGGAGGGAAGAGCAGCAAGACTGCAAAGAACAGGCAAAGCACGAAAAGGTGCCCTGCAAGTACCTTTTCTACCGTCAAAAACCTGAAACTAGCCTTTTAGCCTTTTCTCTCCTGTGCCACATACTCCCATCTAATCTCTCCCATTCTTGGATAGCTGCCAATAACTCATGAAAGGTTAAACTAGAGACTTCCAAGTTATGGTAGGTGGTCTGAGAAGATGAGAAAAGTTTTGTGTAACTGAAAGACCTTATCAGCTACCATATGCATAAAAAGGGGCATAAAAATCAAAAACGAAAGCTTTATTCATTTGGGGGAGGGGAGATTAGGTGGCTCCTGGAATGTTCAGGGGACCATATACAGTGAAGGAGAACAAACCAGGCTTCACTGCACACCAAAGCACGCACCTGCCCCCCAGCTTACATGGTCCCCTACTTTCTGTGGAAAAGTCTAATTTCTTATTGTCTACAGCTAAGAACAATGCACCTACAGTTTTTAAAAAGGAATTAATGTTCCAATAAATCTTGGGGCCAGAGTGATAGTCCAGTGGGTAGGGCATTTGCCTTGCACGCGGCCAACCCGGGTTCAATTCCCAGCATCCCATATGGTCCCCAAGCACTGCCAGGAGTCATTTCTGAGTGCAGAGGCAGAACAACCCCTTGAGCATAGCTGGGTGTGACCCAAAAAGAAAAAAAAAAAATCCAATCAAACCATCTACCAGTCTATACACTATCTCCACCATCTATTAGAATTTCATCCTCCAAAGAATATCTTTTCAATTTTAATGGGCTAGAAAGACAGTACGGTGGTTAGGGCACTTACACACAACCGACAGGGTTTGACCCTGCACCTCATATGGTCCCTGAAGCACCTTGAGCAACACTGAGCGTGGCTCAAAAAAAAAAAAAAAAATTCTTTTGTAAAAGGTTTATGTATCAAAGCCAGCTAAAAAGTTTTGACCTAGAATGAAGAGGACTGACTTTCGAAAGCAGGAGAGGGAGCACGCAGCAGGTATGGCACATGCATGCGGCAGCTCCTGATTTGATTCCAGGCGCCACATATGGTTGATGGCGCGACCCCTGTGGCCCAACCCACCAAAGCCGGAAGGCACTGATGCCCGCAGCCTGGGGGCTTGCACAGTGCCCTGCTCCAGCTCACTCACCGATGTTGGCAGGAAAGGGCACCCCGTGCACCGCTGGGTCCAGGTTGATGACATACGGTGGGGAGCCTTGACTGTGCAGGTGACCTGTGAGCCTCTGCGAGGCACGGGCGGATGCAAAGACAAAAGCCACAATCTTCATTCCTTTACCCACATGAGCGGAGACCGGAATAGTTCCAGTGCACGTCCCCCGAAACACCGCTTTCGGGCGCCCCCGTCTCTGCGGGGGACGGGCTGCCCCGCCCAGACGGGAATCACGTTAACCTCCTCCGCTCAGCCCCGGCCTCTGAAACAGCAGAAGCCAGAAAGATAAATTCCCGCGAGCGACACGGGCAGCCGCGAGCGACGCTGCGGGAATCCCTGTGGCTCTGCGAGCCTCGGCCTCCGGGGTGGCCAAAGGGACCCGCGACAAGGCCCAGGACAGAGGACAGGCGTGCGAGTGCGCGGAAGGAAGCCTCAATCAGCCCGGGGTCGAAGGCGGCTCCGCCGAAGAAGGAACCGGAGTTAACACAAAGTTTCCTAAAGCCGGTCCCTCCACTCAGCGAGACCCGCCTTTCTGCGAACTTTTCGCCCTCCACATACAAGCCGTCGCGCCCCCGACTACGACCATCCCAGGCACGTCACCTGTACAAAAGTGGTCTTCCCAGATCCGGCCATTCCCAACACCAGCAGACACACTGGGAGCTGAGGAGTGGCAGCATCCTGCGGGTAGCCGCAGCCCTGGGCGCCGCCATCTTCCCACTAGCTCCGCCCCCTCCTACCATAGAGTCGCGAAAGCGCGACACTTCCGGCACGGCGGGTAGCCAATGAGATGCAGGCCCTGTGGGCGGAGACGGGGCGAAGGGGCGGGACGGACCGCGGAGCGTCCGTCTCGTTCCGGTCGGTCGAAGAAGCGCCGTGACCCGTGTGAGGAGGACGGGCTGCGAGGGCAAGGCTCGCCCGGGAGAAGGAGCGCTCGCCGCTGTTGAGGCGGGTCTGGCGGGGCGCAGACCGTGCTTCCGGCACATGGGGGACGAGCAGCAGTCGTGAAAGTCGCTCCGCCACCGATCGGAAATGAAAGCAGTCCATTTCCTTCCGCGTCCCGGAGAACCGAAGAGCGGCGCTCCGGAGAAAACCGCTAGTCGGGGCTCGTTTGTCCGTCGAGCGGGAAGAGCGCCCAGGGGACTGGCCGTTCAGGGTTTGGCCGAAGCTCAGCTTCCAGGACCCGGGAAAGGAGAAATTCCGAAAACCTGCCTCCGATGAGGCGCCGTTTCGGCGCGGCGCACAAGCCGCTCCCTGAGGCCCAGCATGAAAGCTTGGTGTGGAGCAAGTAGGTACCCAAGGGACTCCGGAACCGCCCGTCGAAGCGTCGACGAAGCCGAGAAATACCCCGTCCCGTACCCTCTGTAGCTGGCTGCAGTGGTGTGCATTAATGTCTTTGGTTTTGTTTGGGGCTGGGGCCCGCGCTCGGCATTGCTGGGAGCTGAACTCTGGCAGGGCTTGCGGGGATCCGCGGTGCGAGGCCCGCGCCTACCCGCTGTGCTGTCTCCGGTCGCCACGGGCTGAAACACGCCACCAGGTCTCTTGGATTTTCTTGAAAGAAAATTGAGTTTCCAGGGCTGGAGTAGAACTGGTACATTGGGTAGAGCACTTGCCTTTCACAGTCTACCAAGGTTCGAACCTGAGCACCCGGTACAGACCCTGAGTACCCCATACGGTCCCCGAAAGCACCCCTACCATCCCCGAGCACCCCTGGCCGTCCCTGAGCATAGAGGAATAAGGCTGTACACCGCCCCCAAATTAAAAATACATATTTAACCGAGATCCCACCTCAGGGTTGGAGTGACTGTGTACTAGAAATTGTAGATGTCATTCCCCCTCTCTGCTCCCTCTGGCTATATGACACCCCCCCATCCTCTCCGCGCAGCCCCATTCAGGGTCAGGAACACGAGGTTGCTGAAAAAGCCTTCCTGGTAGGAAAATACAGCTGTCACCTTTTCCTACCTCCAGTGCTTACTAAATTTTCATAGAGAAGTAATAAGGAAATATCTCACTTTGTTTTTCCTTCAGTTTTGCTGAGGATGCCAATAAGTTCTCTCTACCATATCTTTATTTAGTGGACAATATTCTTAAGTCCAAGAAACAACCACAGTTTGAGAAAATCAGAGGACAGATGATGACAGAAATGATAAAATTAAACAATGAAATCAAGAAAGCTCAAATCCAGCAAAAACCACAAATAGAGGAAATCAGGCAACTGTCCACCGAATTATCCCATGTCCAAGCTGAAAACAAATTTTTTTTTGGACTACCTCATCAACAATACGGAGGAGTATAAAAAACAACCCAACAAGCTCTGGGCAAGCTATTTACAAAAAGTTCAGGAGGTGGAAAGAAGGAAACAAATGTCATCTGCCGAACACCAGGCCGAAATTGCAAGGTTTCAAACAGAACTGTTGGAGAAGGCAAAGCTGCAGCAGAATTTGAAGATCGTACCTGAAGGAAATGAAACACATTTCCACGCTGAAGATACAGCAGGACCATAAAATACTAGCACTAGAAGAAGAGAAGAAGAAAGTCCCAGCTGAGACAAATGCAAAAATACAGGAAGTTCTTGTTCCATTCCTCCGGAAAAAAGCATTCCTGGAGGAACAACTGAAAGAAATGGACGTAAAACAGCTTGGAAAGAGTAAGCTCTTCGCAAAGTCCCAAGACTTGAGTCTACAGCTTGGCACCACTGTGTCAAGTTCTCCCGAGGTATCAGCAGAGAGAACCTGCAGGTGCAGAAGGAGCTCCTGAAGCTCATCCAGCGCTGTGGAGAGCTGGAGGCTGCTCAGAAACGGTTAAAGATGCAGAAGCAGCAACTGCAACAGAAAGAGTGGTACCTGGAAGGCCTGGTCCGCGGGAGGAAACATCTGCAAAGGCGGCTCAGGCCCTGTTCAGAAGAACAGGGGGTACCAAAGGCCACAGTGAAACCTTCGGCACCAGATCAAGGATTGGTCTAAAGAAATCCTACAGTCACACTGATTAGCTAAGAACTGACCAGTATTCTTGGATACCGCATAAACCCGGTTAGGAAGGCTTAGGGATCACTACCTGTTTGCTAAAATATCCACCACAATGTGGTTCAGTGTGAGGCGCTTCTCTGGAGCAGCGCTGCCACATTTTTTTTTCTTATTACGGGACATTTTCCTTATTTGCTTATTAATAAAGGAGGATGTTCCAGGAACTCTCTGCTAACCTAGTACCATTTGTCAAATATGCTTAAGTTACTTGAGAAAACCTTGAACTAAAAGGAATGGTGGATGGTTTATTATGGAGCTGATAGTGTTAGAGAAAACACCTGTAGATGTCTCACTGACTTGATGGTGCTTCCTCCCCGCCAACACCAGTATCGTCCATCTTCATTCCTTTTTGGCCAGCTTGTCTCACAAAAGCAGTGTTCAAAATGATGGTCAAAGTGAGTTTCTAAGTGTTCCTAGTGTACAAGCCAAGTGCTTTACCTCCTATAAGCACCCCAGCCCTTTAAGTTCTAGCTTTAACAGTTTGTTATTTTTGTTTTGGGACGACATCTGGTAGGACTCAGGGCTTTTCCTGGCTCTCTGCTCAGGAGGGTCCCTGTTATGCTCTGGGTACCATATACTGGGATTTTGAAACCAGATAACCCGGTTAAATACAAATTGGTAACCCTGTACTGTTCCTGGCCCTTGTTACATACTTTCTAAGTATATAATATTTTGTCACCAAAAGAACCTTTTTTTTTTTTTTTTTTTGCTTTTTGGGTCACACCCGGCAATGTTCAGGGGTTTCTCCTGGCTCTGCACTCAGGAATAACTCCTGGCGGTGCTCGGGGACCATATGGGATGCCGGGATCAAACCCAGGCCAACACAGGCCGGCCGCGCGCAAGGCAAACGCCTACCCGCTGGGCTATCACTCCAGCCCAAGAACCTCTTCTTTTGGTGATAAAATACTACATACTTCCAAAGCTAAGATTCCAAAAATACTACATACTTCCAAAGCACGTATTCCAAAATACTATATACTTCCAAAGAACCTATTTGGTGACAAAATACTATGTACTTCCAAAGTATATAGTATATAACTATTATATAGATCATATTAATCTATTCATCAGTATTATTATTGTCCCAGTGTATTACTTTTTCTTTTTGGGTCATACCTGGCAATGCTCAGGGGTTACTCCTGGCCCTGCACTCAGGAATTACTCTCCTGGCGATATTTGGGAGACCATATGGGATGCTGGGAATCAAACCTATGTCGGCCGCATGCAAGGCAAATGCCCTACCCTCTGGACTATCGCCCAGCCCCTCTTCATGTCTTATTAATAGTAATATGAACTCAATTAAACAAGTTTTAATGTAGAAAGTGAAGTTGTTTTTTAGTTTGGGGCCACACCCACAAACTAGGACTTACTCCTGGCTTTGTGCTCAGGGATCACTCCTAGCAGTGATCAGGGAACTATGTATGGTACTGGGGATTGTACCTGGGTTGGCTGCATGCAAGACAAGTACTTAGCTGTTTCCTAGCTCAAATATTTTTTATATAGCATGCAAACTCAGATTCCATTTGAAAAGGTACCCAGGACAAATACAAAGCCTTAGTCTTTGTAGATGCAAAATCCTAAGAAAACTAAGTAGAGGCAAATCAGTAACTATCATCCTGCTATTAATTCTATTATTGCTGTTCAAGGAACATAAAGGTTAATGGTAACTGAAGTATAGCTGAAAATGAGAACATTCATAGTCCAGCGGGCTATGAAATGCTATAATGCTATTAACATAGACTAAGAAATGCTATAATGTGTTGGGATAATCTGCTAGTCCCTACCCTTGGGGGAAAAAAAGTAACCACACTGGCCCAGTGAGACTGGGCAAGTTTCCTACACTAATCCACTTCACTCCCAAATTACTCATGTTAGCCAGCAGATTTCAGGAGCAAAGGACAACTGAGGGGCCAGCGTGATAATCCAGCACGTAGGGTCTTGCCTTGCATGTGGCTGACCTGGATTAGATCCCCAACATCTCTATGGTTCCCCTGAGCCTGCCAGAGTGATCCCCTGAGCGCAGAGCAAGGAATAAGCCCTGGACACTACCTGGTGTGCCCCCAAAGGAAAAAACAACTTTCTAGTACTTAAAACTAGAGATTCCCATCTCTAGCCATCTCTTACCCGAGTTCACTGTGAAGCAAGTAGCTTAGCAGCAAGCAGGAGTCAATGAGCATGCAAACGTCATTGTAAATGAGTCATTTATTCATTTATCATCTCTAAACGTTCCCCAGTCTTACTGGAAACTGCATTTCTCCTCCTGACAATCCTTATCTACTGAAAGAAAGGGCTTTTCAGCTGCAACTGCCACGAGGCTATGAAAGTAAGGGGAAACCACCTCCTTTGTTTCCAAATTATTTATCCTGGCAGTCTCCAAATCAGATTCCAATGCTGCTTGGTCTCAAGGCAGCCTTCACCAAAGCCCACGTTTTAAAGCGACATAGAGGAGCACCGAGAACGGAGCGGGAAGTCTTCCAGAGCTGGAAAAGCAGGTATTTGTCCGTATCGGTGAAGGGACCCTTGCTCTTTCTGTAGCACATGCCACCAAAACTGGCAGGGAAGATGGAAGACTGGTATTTATGGAAAAGGGAAGATTCCAGAAACAGGACAACAGAGCGGCTCTCACAGAGGCTCCACAGGAAGCTAGCCTCCAGGACAAATAGTCCATGAGAAATTTTTTTTTTTTTTTGTTGGGGCGGGAGCGATAGCCCAGCGGGTAGGGCGTTTGCCTTGCACGCGGCCGGACTGTGTCAGCCCGGGTTCGATCCCCGGCATCCCATATGGTCCCCCGAGCACCGCCAGGAGTAACTCCTGAGCATTGCCGGGTGTGACCCAAAAAAAAAAAAAAAAGGAACACTTTTTTTCCTTTCCAACTCAAATATCCAGAAATCCAAATCCAAATAAATATCACATGAAAGTCACAAAAGGTCCAAATAAATATCACAAACCAAGTTTCAGGAGAAGAGGACAGAACTCCATGTATAAAAGCAGAGGGAAGAAAACAGTCTCAGAAAGCTCAGAGACGAGTGAGCTCAAGGCAGGGCTGGGGAGCAAATATGGGACAGGCTACCCAAGGCCCAGGGGATGGACTCGCGCACCTCGGCCACCGGCCTCCGTGAAGTCATCGGGACGCCACCACATCAGGGGCAAAGGACAGGGAGCATAAAGAAGCAGCACGGGCAGCGACCAGAGCCACAGATAATGCCTCAGGCGCAGGAAAGCCGAGATGGAATTTATTGCTTCTTCCACTTTCTTCCTTTCCTCACTTTAGTTTGGAGACACCTTATTCCTAAGGCCCTGGGTCTAGTCAGTCTGGGCTAGAGCAGGACCTGGACTTGGGACAAACGAAGCCTCCCCAGGAAAACCAACGCAGGGGCGCCTCTTGCTCTTTCATCCAAAGCTCTTCTCACTTTCCATCCTAAAGCCAGAGGGAGAACGAGCACACAGTCCCCCAAGTCAACTCTCGCACAGGTTCAGAGCAACCTTACCACATGAGGGACAATCTAGCTTGCAGGCTTCTCATGCCACAAATACAAAATGAAAAGTCCATGTCGCTTTTTTTAAAATTTTCATTTGAAGTGCATTTATCAGCTAAGTGACAGAGTGACTGCTAAATCCACAGGGCTTCTAAGCACAATCTACACCCCATAAGGAAAGACACAACCTGACAGCTCTCTCACGTTTGGACAGGACAGGACGGGCCTACAGTTGGCCTTGAAGAGGGATTTTCTGGGCAAGACAAAGAGCAGGAGAACTGGTGCAAAGCAGGAGGGGGAAGGACAACTGACACGCAGACGGGCGGGAGGGGCGGGCAGCCGGGACCCACCAACAGCTATCAGGGGACATTTCCTGAGCTCAGCCGGTGCCTCAGGTGTCCCGCACAGAGCACCCTGCGGGCCAGTGTCGCCCCCGCTCGCTGGCAGCAGCCTACTTCTTCCCTCGTCTGTGATTAGTCTTTGCAGACCTCCCCTTCGGCGCCGGGCTGGCACCACCTCGGACTCGGACTCGTTAGAGGCGGTGGGCTCTGACAGTCCCTCGTCACTCCTCCCTTCCTTCTCGGCCTTGGGCTCTGTCTCTGTGGAGGCGGGCGGCACCGTTGGCTCCCTCACTCCTGCTCTCTTCCTTCTCTTCTGGAAGATCCAGCTCCCGCCTCAGGAAGTTCCAGGCTCAGCTGCTGCTGCTGCCGCTGCCGCCTCAGAGACCGCGGCGCCCGGTGCTGCTGGCGCCTCTTCTCTTCTTCCTGCTTGCGCTGCTTTATCTTCATCATCTTTGCAAAGCTTCTGGTGGTGGACGGGTTTACTACGAACCAATCCTACAGAGGGAGCATAGAAACATCAGCCCACTGAAACTGTGAAGAAAAGAAAACAGCATGGGCAGAATGAGACACATGGGGGCATTCCGGGGGCATAATGTGGTGCCAACCCCCAGCAACACTATGGTTCCCCAAGTGACGCCAGGAGTAAGACCTGAGCGCCACCCAAGTGTTTGTTTATGCCCCCAAACTCTCCTCAAAGAAAAAAATCTCTGTGCCAGATAGTACAGGGATAAAGTCACCTGCCCTCTGTGCAGCTGAGCCCAGCTGGACTCCTAGAACCGTAGCAATTCCCCAAGTACTGTCAGGAGTGACCTCTTAAAAGGGGGAAAAAATAAATCATGGAGGGACCAGAACGCTAGTACAGCAGGGAGGGCATTTGCCTTGCACATGGCCAACCCATTTTTTGAGCCTGGCATCCCATATGGTCCCTGAGCACTGCCAGGAGTAATTCCTGATTACAGAGCCAGGGTTAATCCCTTAGCATTGCTGGGTGTGACCAAAAAGGAAAATAAATAGACAAATAGATAAGATAGATAAATAAGCACACATGTATAGATAGATAGATAGATAGATAGATAGATAGATAGATAGATAGATAGATAGATAGATAGATAGATAGATAGATAGATAGATAGATAGATAGATAGATAGATAGATAGATAGATAGATAGATAGATGTATACATGCATATCACTACATGGCAGAGCCTAGCAAGCTACCCGTGTAGTATCTGATATGCCAAGACCAGTAATAACAATAGACTTCATTCCCAGGACCTGAAGGAATGGTTTGAGGCTCTTCATGTTCCTGGGACGAGCAGAGGCCCTTGGGCCAAACTAGCACGCAAACAGGGACAAATAGAGATGTTCTGGTGCCCACTCGAGCAAACAGATGAACGGGAGGACACGTGATACAAGTGGTATGTATGTATACATATATCTTATGTGTGTATGTGTATAGTATCAACCATGGAATGAATCTAAGATATTCCTGGCACAAGCTAGCCTGTGCTGCATTCCTAGGGTGGGTCACAAATGGAAAAAGTCGAAGAAGCTCTGCTGTAAGACAGTTTCAAGAACTTCAATATACGAGCTACAAAATCTATTCAGCATCACCCACATCTGAACAATCTCAGTTCGTGAAAATTTCCTGAGACATAAAGCGTTGGACAGATTTTTTGTTTTCCCGGAGTGCTACAGAGTCTGAATTTTGTAGCCAGACCACGCATTACACTGCCAGGATCACGTCTAGTAACACTCAAGCCCACGGGGGAGGCGGGGCGGGGGGAACAGCCACGGGCGCCGCCTGCGCTTCCCCTGGCCCCCAAGTTTATGCAGGAAGGAAACTACAAGAGAAAGCACACTCGGCACGAGTGACACGAATGTTAACATAACGTTCCTAAGTTTCTTTCCTTACCTACACTCAAACACATACACAAGCTTTTTTCCCTTTTCTTTGATTTCCCAGGCAGGATTTGGGAGCGACTCCTGGCACAGTCTGTGGTGTCTGGGGATGGAAGCCGGGGCTCCCGCGTGGAAAGCCGCCTGCTCTCCAATCCACGGAGCATCTCAGGACCAGTCCCCCGCCACTCCCCACCCTGACCTCTGCAGTGTCCATCTGTCCAAGGACAAAAAGCACTGTCCTGCATGCCGACAACCATCACAGTTCAGAATCTTATGAACATGTGTGGTACCTAAGAGTCAACACTCAAATTGCCCAACTGTGTCAATAATGTGTGTGTGGGGGGGGGGGGTGGAACAGGAAGGGGGGCTCGGAAGTAATCTCTCAAGCACTTAGGGGCCCCAGAAACCCTCCTAGAGATTCTCTCAGCCCAGCCTCTGGCTCAATGTTTTGACCCAAGAAGGAAGCAATCCTTGGCTCTACAGTGCCAGGTGCCCTGGTGATTTTCATGAAACTTAATGGCGGTCTGGGGATGGAGCCAGGGCCTGTCTCATGCACGTTTGTGTAATATCTCTCCTGCCTTGCCTGCCAATTCAGATGCTGGAAATCAAATCCAGGGCATCTTACGCAAATTAAGTTCTATACCACCAAATTACCTGCCCCGCCCTCGAAGCAGGCTTTTAACTAACTCACTGCTGCTGGGGCAGGAGAAATAACAAAAGGGGCAGAGCACTTGCCTTGCAGGGAAGAGCACTGTATCTCCCAGAGCACCACAACTAGCACATACATGTCCCAGACACCAGCCAGAGCAACCCCCGAGCACAGAGCAGGAGTTTAGACCTGGGCTACTGGGTATTGACCCCAAATAAAATCAAATTAAATGAACAAAATTGGGGGCAGGGTGATGGTACAGTGTGTTGGGGAGCTTGCCTTGTACACAGGCAACCCAGGTTCAATCCCTGGCACCAATTATGGTCCTCGAGCCCTCCAGGAGTAAGCTCTGTGCACAGCAGGTTGTGGCCAAAACCAAATAAAAATAAGCCAAAAATTATGTATCTAGTTTTAGAAACTTTTTCATCCACAACATCACTGGCAACTTGCCCCGACAGCCCGTAACAGGCCTGGGCTGGGCAGAGCTTGGCAGTCAATCCCAGCCTCGCTTAATCCCAGCACCCATGAATCCCTAAGCAGAGCAAGGTGTGACCTCCGAGTACTGAGTGTGGCCTAAACCTGCCCTGCCACCAATTAATTACAAGAAAAATATGCCATAAATAAAGGGTCCACAGATTTCAAACCCAGAGAGGCAGAAGGCGGGACAATGGGGAAGGTGCCTTACTTATCCCAGCACCACACAGCGTTCTCCCAAGCACTGAGCCGGAGGAAGCCCTGAGTACAGCCAGATGTGGCCCCCAGAAATAAGCAAATGCAACATCACGGGAGAGCAGGAATCTCACCTCGACGTGAACAGAATTGATGTGATACTTGACCCCACTCTCCGACACAAACTCTTTCTCACACAGAAGACACCTGTATTTTCCGCCACAAAGTTTCCCTATTTCCAAAAGAAAGAAAAGAGAACGAGTGGTAAGTTTAGGAACACATGTAGGGAACTGGGAGAGGCAGAGTAGGCCACATGTAGGGAACTGTGAGAGGCAGAAAGGGGGAGCCTGACTTGAGCAGAGAGGTAAGAAATGAAATCCTAAACACCACATACTTTGGAAACAGCTTGGAGAGACCATCGTAACTAAATCAACTCTCTGCAAATACTCAAACTATCCCGCCACCCCACAAATTGACCTGAAGCTTTCCTGTTCTCATCTGCTAAGGCCACACCTTGTTCTATCTACCCTTGTTTCAATTCACTTCTGGGTTCATTCTGGGGTGTGGTTGGAGAAGGGGAATGTTTGATTTCGGTTCTGCTTTTTAGGCTCCTCCAAGGAGCTCAGGAGTCAGTCCAGCCCTCAGAACCACCTGCCTGCTCCCACTTCCTAGATCTCTTGGTTTCCCCCTACAAGGATCAAATTCCTGGAGTGCATCAGAGGCACCACAGGCAAATTCTTCCCACAACTATGACTGTAATGAGTGCCTTGATGATTCAGAATTCAAGCTGTCCTGTCCATTACATGTAGTTTTTTTCTAAGAAACCCAGGAGCCAAAGTGAGAGCACAGTGGTAAGGCATTTGCCCTAGTGTGCAGTCAACCCACGTTCAATACCTGCTACCACATACGAGCCCTGCAACTCTGTCAGAAGTGATCCCTGAGTGCAAAGCCAGGAGGAAGCACTGAGTACCACCAGGTAGGATAAAAATAAATGAGAGAGAGAAAGAGAGAGGAGGAGGAGGAGGAGGAGGAGGAGGAGGAGGAGGGAGGAGGAGGAGGAAGGAGAGAGAAAGAGAAAGAAGAGAGAGAGAGAACAAACGCAAGCAGAAACTAGGACCAAGATATGAAACCCCAGGCAAACCTGGTTTGGACACCTACAACTTCCCGCCTCGCGTTGAGATTCCCCCTTCTGAAGCTTCAGATCTATGCTGGGCTCATCTGTTCAGAGCAGATACTCCTATCCGGAATTGGAAAAGTGACAACAATTCCCATGCTGGTGGGTTGTGGAACAGCTCCGTGAATGTGGAGAAGCAGCTCTTGAGGACATTAAGTCCAGGAAAAGCTATTCTGACAAGGGTTCAAGTCAGGGCCTGCAGTGCCGGTACAGCGGGTAGTGCTGCTCTACACGCGGTATCCTGGGTTCAGTCCCCAGCACCACAGTCCCTGAGCTCCACCAGGAGTGACCCCTGAGTCTGAGCACCACCAGGTGTGGTCCCAAAACAAAAACAAAACCAAAAAACATGTTTAAGGCCAGTAAGGCAAAACCTCCTGGGTGAGAGACCCCCAGCCGGGAGAAGTTAAATCCTGGGCTGGAACTTGGACAACTTAGCCTGAGTGGGCCTTTTCTACATTTCATTTTGGGGGTCATACCTGGTGGTTATCAGGGGGCCATGCAGTGCCAGGGGCCCTGCATGCAAAGCATACACGCCAGTCCTTTTCAGTCATGTTGCTGGCCCTGGCCAGTATCGGAGGCAGCTCAACCATCCCCTGGGAGTTGAATCCCAGAATAGCCAGGGCATAACCAGCTACTCAGGGGCCAGAGAGCCGGCTTAGGGCAGAGGGGTGTCTGCACGGCGGGAGCTGGGTCAGACCCCAGCTTCTGCAGCACACTGCATGCGCAGAGCCAGGTGTAATCCCTGAGCACCACGAGGTGCGGCCCAGAAGACAAAGATAAAAGATACCCAGCCTCCTCAGCTAAGGGAAGGGAAGACAAGTCTGTTCATCTAAATTATTTTCCACATCAAGCCACTGCACAGAGCACATTAAGAGAAATAGTTTAGGAAGTTACAAACCAATGTACAAGAGCCCAGGTGAGCTTTAAGGCCAGACACACTACTGTAGACAGCCTCACAACCCTGAAAAAGAAAAGCAGAACATCACATCAAGACCGTGCCAAACAGCGCCCTCCCTCACCAACCTGTTCCGTTCCACATTTCCTCGACATTTGCAGAAAGGCCAACAAGCAGCTCACAAGGCAAGCAGACACAGAACTGACATGCAAGTCACACGAGAGGGAAAACTATGGAAAGGCAAAGAAAAAGGGGCTGGGGGCTACTGATTAATGACGCTGAAAACAGTTCCTGCTCTAGTACAGTTCATGTCCTTAGAAAGGAAACACGGGAAATCGTAAGCTGTGTTTTCCTTCACTAGTTTTTTTTATGGCGCCGGGTATGAAACCCTGTGCCTTAGCACGTAACGCACCACTGACCAGAGCCCCAGCTCCCTGTCTGGGGAGGCTTTTTATTTTTTTAATGTTTTCTATAGTGCTAAATCGATGCCGTTTCTTGCCAACCTACTCCCCAAAGCTCTGTATAAAATAACATATGAAGACGTTATAAATTCTCTGCGTCCATGCGACAATCTTAGACTATATCAGATTTTAGCACCAGGTCCTTCCCAGGATCTTTCTAATTTATACACTGTAATGATCATTCTAGTTGTAACAAACTGGAGAGGT
Source organism: Cryptotis parvus (assembly GCA_021461705.1). Lineage (NCBI taxonomy): Eukaryota > Metazoa > Chordata > Mammalia > Eulipotyphla > Soricidae > Cryptotis > Cryptotis parvus. The sequence goes on along the minus strand of JAJIBD010010316.1, from coordinate 43,331 downwards.
TATAGGTAATGAGAAATTATGATGTCACACTAGAACTCACTATTGAATATGCACATAGAGACATCATGCATCGTTAATATCTGTAGGGCAAGTCAGAAAGTATAAGAGAAGAGAGAGAGAGAGAAATACAGGGACAGAGACAAAGAGACAGAGAAAATGTGCCTGCAATAGGGGCAGGCAGGGATTGGGGAGGAGGCACATTTGGGTTATGGGTGGTGGGAATTTGGCACTCGTGGAGGGATGGGTGCTGGAACACTGTATGGCAGAGACCCAATTATGAACATTTTTGTAATGGTGTATCTCACATGGTATAATAAAAAGTTTTTGAAAATTGAAAAAAATTCTCCACAGCTTAAGAAACTGAGCCTCAGGGTCAGAGTGATAGTCCAGCAGGTAGGACATTTGCCTTGCATACAGTCAACCCATGTTCGATCCCCAACCTGGGTTCGATCTCCGGCATCCCATATGGTCCCCGAGCACCGCCAGGAGTTACCCCTTATCATTGCTGAGTGGACCCCCCAAAAAAAAAGAAACTGAGCCTCTTGAATCTGGGTAAGTCCTGTGACACCTCTGACCAGGGCACTGCCATGGAAATAAGGCTACCACGTGCTAAGCTTGACTTTTAGGAGTTCTGCAACTCTGGATTTCACTTCTTGAAATTCTCTCTCAGACAGAGCAGTCACTGTATTCCCTGCTGATAATCCAATGACCCTATTCTAGAAGCCAAAGTGAAGCTGTTCACTTTGTGAAGAGGGCCTTCTCCCAGCGGAAGGCACCCTGCAGGAGGAATCCCATGGTGCTAAGAACAGATCTGCTTGCTGAGCCCTGCAGAATCGAGAACAAATCAAGTACCTGTGGTCCTAAAGCCGCCAAGATCCATGGTGCTAAAGCAACAGGCCAGCAGCCAGGGCGCTTGTCTTGTAAGTAGCTGACTTGGGTTGGATCCCCAGCACCAATGGTCCCCCAAGCCTGCTAGCAGGAGCCAGGAGTACTCCCTGAGCACCATTGTGTGTGCTCCCCACCCCCACCACCTCCAAAAAAATAAAGATTCAGTTGCTTGCCATGAAGGAATCACAGAAACACAACAGATAGTTGTAAGACAGTTACTGAATAAATGAATGAGAAAAAACCACCTTGTTGGGACACTGAATGTGACGGTACTTCTTTATCTCCAACTTCCACTTATTCAGCACTTCTTGGCTGAAGGTGGGTAGTCCAGGGCGTGATATTTTAACTATAAGACAAGAAACATTTTCTTGGAGGAATCCATCTTCCAAGCAAAATAACCCAGAAGTTTCACACCCAACTCTTAGATATATAGTTGGAGAAGTCCACCAGCACGTTTTCACTTACAGAACACTTACTACACCTAAAAACCATTACTAGATTACTAGGAAATGTAACTGTCCAGTGCTTCATTTTTTTTAAGTTTGACTTTCAACAAACACTTTCAGAAAAATTATTTCGCCTACTGTAACAATAAGAAAACTAATGAGAGCATTTTATGTGAGACAGTTTAAAGAAATGAGGGCTACAAATATGTCCTATTAAATATACTAAGTGCATATTACAGACTGGAAACAGACATACATACAGCCAGAAGAAATACACCGAGGAACAGGAAAAGGCCACATTATATTCGCGAGCAATTTCTCTGGGTGCTATTCTGAGTCGGCTTAATGTTTTTTTTTCTCATGCTTACCTGTCATTCTCACTTTTCTTTCATCACATTCAGCTCTGCCTCAACTATCTTGAGCGTGAAAATCCTGAGATGGAGTGTGGCAAGTGCTACGTTCAGCACCTGGCACTATGTGGCCTTTAACAAAGGTTAAAGGTTTCCATAGCCAGGATAGTACGGGGCTTAAAGCCCTTGCTTAGGGGCCGGAGCGACAGAACAGCGGGTAGGGAGCTTGCCTACATTTTTCTAAATAAAACTCTTTTTCTTAAAAAAGAAAAACAGATTAATAATCTCATGTGCCTCCTTATATGACATATTTTTTTGTGAAAACCACATAAACCTTAATCTGATTTTGTAAAAACAATAAGGCAGTATTAGAAACACTCTCCAAAGCAGCAAGCGTGTTGTGAAATGTTTTAAGGAACACAACAGACACAGGAAGCCGCCGGCACCGCAGCAGAGCAGAGGGGACAAGCCAAAGAAAGTCAGTGTCAGGCGCCCTAGGCACGAATCCTACTGGCTATACGCTACTTGGGAGAGGCTGGATAAAGGCCAAGTCGGACCTCTACTCATTTTGCAATGTTCTGTAAAACTAAAATTATTCCCCCAAACCACGTATTTGTCAAATAATAAGAATTCAGATGTGTTGCGGGATGGGGTTGTGGTGTGGGGGTGGGTCTGTGGTTGGGGGGGGGGGGGGGGGTGGAGGGGGGGTGGGGGGGGGGGGGGGGTATGGTGGGCGGGGGGTGGGGGGGGGGAGAGAACTCAAGGGCATGCATTTTGCATATGACAGGACCCTCGTTTAAACCCGCACTAGGAATCCCCTCCACAAGCACCAGTGCTGAGGGCCTGGTGACCCCCCAACTCAGCCACCCTGGCTCTGATGTCTTTAGAGTCGACTGTTCAGCCCAGATGGCTGAGCACTGCCTGCTGAGGATGAGTGGAAATGAGGGTCAAGAGCAGAGAGTATACTTAGCACCTGGGTATGACTCCCAGAATAAGCAAGAAATTCCAAGGGCTGGAGCAATAGTAGAGTGGGAGGGCATTTGCCTTGCACATGGTCGATCCCCGGCATCCCATAGGTTCCTCAAGCACTGCCAGAAGTAATTCCTGAGTGCAGAGCCAGGGTAACCCTTGAGCATCGCTGGGTGCGACTCGAAAAGCCAAAAAAGAAAGATTCCAAAACATCAAAAGGACACAATAATGTAATGAGGCCTGGCGGGTGGCTCAGTGGCAAAGCACTTGCCTGTGCAAAGCACAATGCTGCTTGATCCCAGCCCCACTGCAAGGGCGCTGCACGTCACCCCAACTACACTACGACATGGGAGCCCCAGCACCCCAACCTGTGTGTGCGGCGCCTGCACCACATGTCTTCCTGTACCAAACGGAATGTGAGCATCTTGACTCAAGTGCAGCACCGAGCGCAGTGTGCTGCAACAGTGTCGTGCAGAGGGCCCTGGCAGTGCCACTCCCAGGCGGCAACAGCGCGCTCACTGCAGCCACAACAAACCAAGGGAAAGGGGAGCCTCTTCTAAATAAACAATTTCACATTTCAGGTGCCAAAGCAATAATCCAGCAGGTAGGGCATTTGCCTTGCAGGCTGCCAGCTCAGGTCTGATCCCTGGTACCCCACACGGTCCCCTGAAACTACCAGGAGCGATTCTTGAGCGCAAAGCCAGATGTAAGCCCTGAGCACCACTGTGTGTGGTTTTTCAAAAAACAAACAAACAAAAACTATTAAGAATGCTGAACACTGGAGACGGGTTAGAATAAAGATTCACGGAAGAAGAATAATTCAATGTTTTCCATCATTTTAGCTTCTGAACCACAAGAATGTTACTAATTCAAAGAAAAAAATTAAAATTTTGTTTAAAGAATAAAATACTGGGGTTGGAGCGATAGTATACTCGGGTAGGGCGTCTGCTTTGCACGTGCCGTCCTGAGTTGAATCCCTGGTATCCCATATGGATCCCATTCTCTGAGCACCTCCAAGAGTAATTCCTGAGTGCAGAACCATTGATGTTTTATGCAAGTTAGTGTTTGGGAAAGGGAGAGGGAGAGCTCTACTGCTACAGAAACAAACTGAAAACGTTTCCCCTAAACTTCATGACCACCTATGAACGCATGACGCAGAAGCACCGACTGCATGTGGGAATTTGGGTTCCCGCCGGTGTTGTCCAAAATTAAGAAGCCCCCTCTAAAGAAACGCCTGAAAGACTCTCAAGGAACTACCTGAATCCAGTGACGCCGGATCAAACAAATTCCATCGCCAAGGACAATGTAATAAATATTGCTTATCACATACTCACTCATGTGTATTTACTTTTCTGTACGCAGAACGCACAGTATCAGATACAACGGTTCAAAAGCTCAATACCTTCCGGTCAGTCAGGTACAAGATCCCGGAGCACCTTCCTCTTAGGCCAGTCCTTGGCCAGCTCAGCAGAGGCCAACTCTTGCAGGTGAAACTCAGCTATCTTGGCAGAACGCCTCTGAACTCGGCCCCCACTCTGTGACTCCAGGCTCATCTCCGTCAAGCATTCTGGCTGCCCTGACTCTAGAAAGAAAACCTGCAAGGATGAGACCGTGTGAAACACAGGCCCTGGGCATTACTTGGAAGATGCTCTACCCTTGCCCCAAATAACACATTTTACAGAGAGGAGGGAGAGACATTGTACCAAATTTAGACTTCTAACTTAATGAACTGCGAGACACTAACTGTGCTGGGTGTTTCAGCTCCTTTGTCTGTCTTGTTTATGGACCATACCCAGTTTCAGGACTTACTCCTGGATCTGTGTTCAGGGATCACTCCTATGGGTGCTCAGGGACCACATGCAATGCCAGGGATCAACGACAGGCTGGCTGTGTGCAAAGCAAGCACCATCTCTGTACCATCTCTCAGGCCCTTTAAGCCATTAGCTGGAATTATTTTAGAGTAGCAATAGGAAATTAGATATTGAATTAGACAAAAACAACATAGACATTATTAGTAAAAAACAAACACAAATTCAACTTCAGCCTATCAAAATGAAGAGCCATAGGCTGAACTGGAGCAGCAGAACAGGGGCTAGGACGCTTGCCTTGAACACAGCCAATCTGGACCAGGGTTCAATCTGCAGTTCCAGGTATGGTCCCTGAGCCTCGCTGGGGAGTGAGCCCCGAGCAACCCAAATGTGACCCAAAAAACAAAAGAACTCATAGGCTGCAGTCCAGGGGTGTACAGCAGAGGCAGAGTGCTGTCTAGTCTTGGGTTCAATCTCTGGCACTATAGAAAAAAACAAAATTTGGGCCGGAGTGATAGTACAAAGGGTAGAGCATTTGCCTTGTACATGGCCTACTCAGGTTCCATCCTGGCATCCCATGTGGTTCCCCGAGCACCGCCAGGAGAAATTCCTGAGTGCAGAGCCAGGAGTAACCCCGAGCATAGGCCACCCAAAAAATCACTTAATCACTTGATCACTTGACATCCCGTTATTCATCGATTTGCTCGAGTGGGCGCCAGTAACATTTCCATTTGACCCTATCACATGCCAGTGTAGCCCAAAAATAAAAAAACCTAAAAAATAAAATTAAAAAAAAAAACTAAAAAATATTAAGAACGTTTTTCCTTGAAAATTACTGAGAATGGGTCTGGAGTGATAGTACGGCAGGTAAGGCGTTTGCCTTGCACATAGCTGACCTGGGTTCAATTCCCGGCATCCCATATGGTCCCCAAGCACTGCCAGGAGTAATTCCTGAGTGCAGAAACAGGAGTAACTCCTGAACATTGCTGGGTGTGACCCAAAAAGAAAAAAAAAAAAAGAAAATGACTGAAAAAAAAACCTGTAAAAACAAGCTACAGGGCAGGAGTGATAGCACAGTGGGTAGGGCATTTGTCTTGCACGCGGCTGATCTGGGTTTGATCTCCAGCATCCCATATGGTCCCTTGAGCACCACCAGGAGTAATTTCTGAGTGTCACCAGGTAGGACCCAAAGAAAAGCAAAAAAAAAAAAAAAAAAAAAAAAAAACCAAGCTTCAGGCTAGGACAAAGTCTCCCGAAACATCTGATAAGGATTTGTGTCCAGAACATGTTTAAAAAGCAAACATGTGGGTTAGTAAGGCACAGGAAGGCACTTGCCTTGTGGATGGCTGACCTGGGCTCAACCCCCGATTCCCAGAACCCTGTTTAGTCCCCTGAACCTGCCAGGAGCAATCTCTGAACAGAGCCATGAGTAAAACCTGATGAAAGCCAGGTATGGCCCCAAAACAAGCAAGCAAAAGTAATAAAAAACAAAGCAAGTGGGCCGGAGCGATAGCCCAGCGGGTAGGGCGTTTGCCTTGCACGTGGCCGGCCTGTGCCGGCCCGGGTTCAATCCCCAGCATCCCATATGGTCACCCAAGCACCACCAGGAGTGGTTCCTGAGTGCAGAGCCAAGAGAAACCCCTGAGCATTGCCGGGTGTGACTAAAAAAAAAAAAAAAAGCAAGAAATGCAAACAAGCAGATGATTTGTAGAAAATACATGTGTATATTTATATATGCATATGTGTGCACATACATATATACACACATATATACATATGTTTATGCACACATACACATGCGAGGGGGGGGGGGGGGGGGGAACAATAAATGCGGGGTGGATTTGAAGGAATGTTGGGGCAAACAAAAGGAAGAAGTGATACATGCTGAGCTGAGACTGTAGATTTCAGTGCCATGCAAGTGTGAATAAGTAATCTGATACAGAAAAAGGAATGTATATATATGTATGTGCATATGTGCTTATATATGTATATATGCATGCATATCCCCAAAAATGACTTTATATATGCCCAAACACACACAAACAACGAAAGCTTTCAGGACTTCAGAGGAGATACAAATGAGGAACAAGGACGCACAGGGAGATGAGGAGGAAACAGTGAACGCCAGACTCTAAGGCAGGCAGTGCCGGGAAAGTAATCAGTACTCACGGGCCCGTGCTCTGACCTCAGGTGATACGCAAGTCCAGCCTTTGATCGATACATCTTGCCACAATGGTGACAGGTCAGCGACAGCTTCTCCAGCTCGGCAGCCTCTTTTGCCACATTTTTTGACATGGTACAAATAGCCCATGATGCTGGTAAAACTACTAGAGCAACTCTGAACTCAGAAGAGAGAGATAAGTTCTAATCTTACATCATTTACTGTGATCTGTACTTTTCTAGACAGAGAAACACTCAAACCCCCTCAAAGCACAGGCTGTAATGGTATGGCATTGCCCTCACCAACTTTTCCCATCTATATATGTGTTCCCATCTATGGGAAAACAACTTTTTGTTGTTGTTTTGAAAAAAAAATAATAGAAAGAAGTTGAAAACAACTTTTCCCATCTATGTTTTCCCACTGGCACAAAGCCCTTCTGTCCCCAGCCTAGTGTCTGTCTACCTAGAAAGTCTGATAGTCAATCAGTTTAGTTTGCAGTCAGTAAACTAGCACTGGGCGGCTATACCACACCAGGGTTTCTTCCTCGATCCACAATGCGATGCCACCCAATTACCAAATGCCTGGCAACACCATGCTCCACTTCTGAGCCCCAAAAGTAACTCTTATTCTCGAAGATGACCCAGACCAGGGTCCACGAGGCAGCACACATACCTAAGACGTGCAAGGCCCTGAGTTCAATCCAGGTCCCCAGCATCACTGCCAGGAGTGACCCCGGGGGACTACCCCTGAGCACCAGCGGTTAAGTTCTTCCAGCTGACACCAGGCAAAAGCTCTGCTGAGAGTGGGCCTGAGCTATTTCTTTTTGTTTGTAAAAAAGATGACACGCACCCAGGACTCACAAGGAAGAGCCCAGTGAGGGACGCGACTTTACGGAGACACACTGCCCAAACAACGCCTGGCTCTCACCTCACGCGTGCACCGGAGCTTCCCCATTCTCTTGAGAACAGTCCGGAGCCTTTCCCTCTCACTCGGTTCATCGACTGCCTCGCCTCCGGTCTTCAGAACAGGCTAGAACGCAAGAGAAGCACACATGCAGATGATACAGAGAGAAGACAGACACAGAGAAACGATGTCAGAGGAGAATCAAGGACTCAAGCAGCACCTAAGCTGAGGTCCATGAAGTCTAAGTTATCTGATCTCATTCAGGTAACTTTCTGAAGGGGCTTTCCTCTCCTCTCTCCCTAGACAGACAAGGCCGGGAAGGGAATGCAAATATGAGGTCGAAGCCTCTATCTCCCAGAACGTGAACTTGGGGCTAACCTCAACACCAACCACCCAAGGATCCACCAGCAGGCCAGAGATACTCTTACCAAACTATTATGGTTGGCCATGATGTGATACTTCATCCCTGCCAGTGAGCGAAGCTGCTTCCCACAGTGATGGCAAGTAAACATTTCCTGCAAGGGAAATAGCACTCGGGGGTCAGACTGTGCAACCGAGGAAAAAGAAAGTCACCAACTCCTACCCAAACGCTCTCCTCTCTGTCTCCTTTATTTCCTGAACTCAGCGGTCAGTGATTCTCAAAAACCCGCAAGCTTGGTGGCACGTTCTTAGGGGCAAAGAAATAAAGGCAACGCTTTCCTTCCAATAAAACTCAAATTTACTTAAGTCAGTATGTGCCAAATTATTGCTATCTACTCAAAAGGCACACAGAGTGGTTATTTAAACACCATTTTATATGTGAGGAAACCAAGTTTCACAAGGGAAAACAGAAAGTGAATGATAGTAGTAAGATTTTGGATGACAGGCCTAGCTAGCTTTGGAGCTTTGCTGTTTTTTCTACTCACAGCTTAATCTATTTACATGTTCTTAAGCCAGGATTCATATTAATGAGATCTCTCTTCTATGTAAACACTAATGGAGGGTGTGGCAGATATAGAACTCACTTTGACTCTGAATGAGTAACTTCTGACTTATTATACATCTAAGACTTCTATGTTTTCTAGACTGGGCACAGATCCTCTTTATACCCACTGGACCCAGTGTGGGACAGTTAGAATTTACCAGGAGACTACCACCCTGGCTACATTGAGACTATTGTTTAAGATTATAGGAAGGATCATATTACTTTGCCCTCAAGCAGGCGAGTGTGACCCTTTCATTATTCGGAGAACGAGATACTCAGAATCACCCCTGGTGCAGATAATAAATAAGAAGAACCTTGTGGGTACCATCTAGATTACATGAAGCCCATGAAATTAAGATGTATTTCCTTATACCACCCCCCTCTCTGTCTCCAGTGTTTTACATAAGAGATAATCTCGAAGAAGGGATTAGTCCTTAGACGGACTAAGAATCCAGCCACTCATGAGGCGCCCGGGAGGCATGGCGGGTTCTAGCCCTGGCCTGCCACCCCAAGAGCCTCACAACAAGCCAGACAACCACCCCCCCCCCCCCGAATCCATGGGGGCCGCTGTTTTCCACATCCGGACTTCCTTCTCCTCCACAACTCCACCCAGCGGACCAGACTATCACACCTCGGATCATCGACACCCACCCTGCAGCAGTTTATTTTCAATCCGGCCCAGGGTATGCTGAACTAGAGACTCTCAGACATGGGGCAGAGCTGCTACTTGCTCTCCCCTGTGCCCAGCCACTCATGAGGTGCCCGGGAGGCATGGCGGGTTCTAGCCCTGGCCTGCCACCCCAGCGGAGCCTCACAACAAGCCAGACGACCCCACCCCCGACTCCATGGGGGCCACCGTGTCCACATCCGGACTATCACAGCCCGGCTCGCGCTGCTGCTAGCAGCCGCGGCGTTCATCAATAATTGCTTTATTTGGAGGTGACTACAACAGTATGCCACCCGCACGGCAAGCCTGGCAAGCTGCTTGTGTCGTATTTGATATGCCAAATACCAGTAACTTTCATATTAGGTCATGGTTTGAGGCTCTTTATGTTCCTGGAGCAAGCAGATGCCTTTGGGTTCTACTAGCATGAGACAGGACATATGGAGATATTACTGGTGCCCGCCCAGCAAATAGATGATCAACAGGAAGATAGTGATAGTGAATCTTTTGTTTATAACTGTAGTAGAGTGTGGCACCACCCTTCTCCACTCTTCTACTATCTAGAAGCTGTTTAGGGTTCTTAGTTGACAGGACCTCCCTGAAGTTAGGATTACTTTTGTGTATATAAAAGGACTGACTTGAGGTACTTTCTCCTCTTTGGTGGAGCTCTCTCTCTGGTGGGATTCTCTTTGGTTGGACTCTCTCTCTCTCTTGGTGGGATTCTCTTTGATGGGAGACTTGGGCTCCGTGCATAGTCTAAGTTCTGACCAGAGCTAGAGTTCTTTCATTATACTGGATTGCGGTGCTAGAGTTCTTTGTATTATTAAAAGCCTTTTTGGAACTGTACCAGACTCATGAATTTTTTTGTTTGTTTGTTTTTTTTGCTTTTGGGGTCACACCGGCAATGCTCAGGGGTTTCTCCCGGCTCTGCACTCAGGAATTACTCCTGGTGGTGCTCGGGAGACCATATGGGATGCCGGGATCGAACCAGGGCCGGCATGGGCCGGCCGCGTGCAAGGCAAACGCCCTACCTGCTGGGCTATCACTCAGGCCCCAACTCGTGAGTTTTCATCCATTCCCGGCGGCCTCGGAGGTAGAAGAGAACTTCTATCCTGATACTGCTGGGGACCCCAGCGGCTTCCCGATAGGAAGAGGCTGAAGGAAGACTAAAATTCCAAAGCTTGGAGATAGCACAGCGAGTAGGGTGTTTGCCTTACATGCAGCTGACCCAGGTTCATCCCCGGCAACACACATAACTGAACCTGCCAGGAGTGATCCCTGAGTGCAGAGCCGGGAGTGACCCCTGAGCACTGCTGGGTGTGACCCCAAAAATATGAGAAACAAAAACAATTCCAAAGCCTATGTGGAGTCTCACAGACGAGCAAACACTGCCTCTCCCCCGCCATCATCCGCACACCCTCCCCCGGTGCGGAGCGCTAAAGTCTGGTCACGAGCAACTCCACGCATTGCCACGAAGAGCTGACCTGTTTGCAGTTTTCCATATGTTTCTTTAAGCCTTCGATGGTCTTCCTCCCTACCGTCTGGCAGGTAGGACAGCAGACACTGCCTTTATCCACAATTTCTAAGTACCACTGCTCCTCCAAACTGCCTGCCAAGAGAAAGGAACGCTTTGTAACCATACAAATAGAAGGCATTTATTCTGGAGAAGAGTCACTAAAGAATATTGCCCTTTCTGATAAATAATGAGGACTCTTTACTCTGAATAACTTCTTAAAATCATGTCTTCAGGGGCTAGAGCGATAGTCCAGCGGGTAGGGCATTTACCTTACATGCGGCCAACCTAGGTTCGATCCCCAGCATCCCATATGGTCTCCCAAGCACCGCCAGGAGTAATTCCTAAGTGAAGAGTCAGGAATTACTAAACCCTAAGCATTGCCGGGTGTGACCCAAAAAAAAGCAAAAAATAAAAAATAAAAATAAATAATAGTAATAATAATAATTAAAATATTTCTTCAGGTTACAAGGAACTCCTGAAAATCTTTCTCAACTCTCCATGATAAAAAAAGGATCTGGGGCAGCGTTTGCCTTGCACGCGGCCGGCCTCTGCTGGCCGGGTTCGATCCCCGGCATCCATATGGTCCCCCGAGCACCGCCAGGAGTAATTCCTGAGTGCAGAGCCAGGAGTATCCCCTGAGCATTGCCGGGTGTGACCCAAAAAGCAAAAAAAAAAAACAAAAAAAAATAATAAAAAAAGGATCTAAGGGGGCCAGAGAGATTAATACAAGAGTGAGGCACCTGCCTTACATTTGGCCTTCTCCAGTTCGGGCCCTGGGGTCCCTGAGTACCAGCTTCGGGTGATCCCTGAGCACAGAGCCAGAAGTCAGTCCTGAGCAATGCTGGGTACGGCTGCAACCCCCCACCCTTCCACCCTGAACAACATCCCCCAAATAAAAGCACACAGACTGCTTTATAATAAAGGCATAAAATCAAGAATTAAATACACGAATATAAAAATAAACTCAAAAGAGTCTCAAAAAAATAACTGCTGGAACCAGAGTAATAATACAGCAGGAAGGGAGTTTGCCTTGTATGCAATAGGCCCAGTTCAATCCCCTGCATCCATAGAGTTCCCCGAAGCACCACCAGGAATAATTCCTGAGTGCAGAGCCAGGAATAACTCCCAAAAACAACCAAGAGTTGCTCAAAAACCAAAAAATACAAAATAAAACCCAACTGTTTAAAAGAAATGGACAATATTCCCCCAGTTTAATGAAGATATTTAAATTAAGAAAACATGTCCTTTCTGACAAATAACCGAGACTTTTCTTTTATAATGGAGACTCTTAACAGCATATAACTTCTAGCAATAATCTGTAACACCCTCCCCTCTCAAAAAAGAAAATTTCAGAGAGATTGAATTAGAATGCACTTCTGTCTGCTCTTCAAATCCATGCTCTTAATAACAGCCTCCTTTAAAGAAATGTTTAGGGGACTGTAAGTTAGTAAAGCAGACAAAACACTTGCCTTGTACAAGCCCAAACCTGGCTCAATCTCCAACACTCTATATGGTCCCCATATAGAGTGGGGGAGACATGGGGCAGAGCTGCTACTGGCTCTCACTATGCCAGGCCGCTCATGAGGTGCCGGGAGGGATGGCAGGTTCTAGCCTGGCCTGCCACCCCAGCATAGCCTCACAAGCCAGATGACCCCCAACTCCATGAGGACCTCCATTTTCCACATCCGGACTTCCCCCTTGTCAGAACTCCACCCAGCAGACCAGTCTATCACAGCCCGGCTCGCATGGCCACTTTGCGGGCGGTGCCATTCATCAATAAATGCTGGATTTTGAGAGGACTACAAGAGTACGCTACCCACACGGCAGAGCCTGGCAAGCTACCCGTGTCGTATTTGATATGCCAAATACCAGTAACAATTATAGACCTCATTCCCATGACCTGAAGGAATGGTCTGAGGCTCTTTATGTTCCTGGAGCAAGCAGGTGCCCTTGGGCTATACTTGCATGAGACAGGACATATGGAGATGCTACTGGTGCCCGCTCGAGGCAAATCGATGATGAACGGGAAGACAGTGACAGACAGTGATATGGTCCCCCCAAACCCTGCCAGGAGTGAGCCTGAGTGTGGAGCCAGGAGTAAGCCCTGAGTACCACCAAGTGTGTCCCCCTCAAGAAAAAAAAAAAAAACTGGGGCGGAGCGATAGCCCAGCGGGTAGGGGCGTTTGCCTTGCACGCTGGCCAGCCTATGTCGGTCCGGGTTCAATCCCCGGCATCCCATATGGTCCCCCGAGCACCGCCAGGAGTAATTCCTGAGTACAGAGCCAGGAGTAACCCCTGAGCATTGCCGGGTGTGACCAAAAAAAAAAAAACTTGGCAATTCATTCCCGTACCAGCGAGAAAACCAGAGCGCCCAGAGCACTAGAGCAAGCATACCTGCAGCATACACTGGCGGCTCCTTCCGAACACGACGAGTCTGGGACTTGGGGCTGGGCTGAGTTTTTGGGCCGCTGCTTTCTCCCTGGTGAACAGAGAGCGTGAGCCCAAGAAATGACTTTTGCTAGCCCATAATACCAAAATCCCTTCCCTCCTCTCTCAATACTCTAAGCAGGTTTTCTTTTTTTTTTTAATTAATATTTCATTCTACCACCGTGAGATATACAATTACAACATTGTTCATGTTTGGGGGTTTCGATCACACAGTGATTCAGCACCCTGCCCTCCACCAGTGCCCATTTCCCACCACCAACGTCCCCAATTCCCTCCCCTCCAGAGCCTGCCTAAATGGCAGGTTCTTTGTCTCTTTTCTCTCTCCCTCTCTCTCTTTTCCTTCTCTTACACATTGTGGATTTCAGTACATACACTTAGAGGCCATCATGTGCATTTTTCTGCCTGTATTCAAAAAGGTTTTCTTTAGCCGTTTTCTAAGCCTGCAGACCAGCACGTGTCCTGCACACTGGCTCAACACAGTGACAGATGAAAGGATTTTAACTTGCCTCCCCCTGTGGACAGGCCTGGCCTGCAGGCCAGTCACTGATGGCCACTGTTCTTGCCCCTCATTCCCTCATCAACCGACTCTTTTTAAGGGGAAGACGAACAGAACTGGAAACCTTTCAAGGGGTTCAAAGCACAAGATCTATAGTGCTGAAAGGTCCAAACCCAAGGTCCCATTCCCTTTTTATCCTCCAAGCCAAGTCCAGGAACTCATGGGAAAAGATGGCAGAGACCTTGCCTTGCTTACCATAAAGCTTGTGCTTCTTCTGAGGAAATTCTCGATAATCTTCATCTTCTTCCTGCTTGGATTTTCTTTTTTCCTTTGGGTGATATACCATCTGACCCTGAAATATCACACAAAGACTCACTGTGGACTGAATGAACAGGGGGCCTGTCTCCAAAACATCTTTCAAAACACTCATCCATAACCTCAACAGAAATACCTGAACCGTTTTCAGAGAAATCAATAGAATTTTTTCATTAACTGACTCACCCCCCCATTTCATTCCTGATTATTGTCTCTCAAATAACCCCCTCCCACACTTCCTAGAAAGAACTGGGGCTTTTAGGCAGTGCCTTGTTTGATCATGATTAGAGGCTAACACAGCAACAGAACTGTGCCAGATAATGGGTTATTATGGGCTGTTCAGACTATGACCAGGAGCTGGAGCAACAGTACAGAGGGTAGGAGTTAGCCTTGCACATAGCTGATCAGAGTTCGATCCCCGGCATCTCACATGGTCCCCAAGCACCACCAGGAGTAATTCCTGAGTGTAGAGCCAGGAATAACCCCTGAGCATCACTGAGTGTGATCCAAAAAGCAAAAAAAAAAATAATAATAATAATCAATTAATTAATTTGTAGGACTTTTTCCCCTCTGAAGAAGCTGGTATTCGCTCTTGAACACATATCTTCTCGTTCTCTCTCCTCGCATCTCTAAATTTCCTTCAATAAAAACTATTTACTTCACTAGAAAAAGAAAAAAAGATTCCAAACTTGCTGGGTACAGCCAGTGCACTGCACGCAGGTGAGCCCAGTTTGATCTCTGGCACCACCTGATTCCCCAAGCACAGTCATAAGTCACCCCTAAGCAGAGCCAGGAAAAGTCCTGCAGCACCACGGAAGCAGCCCACAACTTCCCATCCTAAAATTGTCTAACCTGTAAGGGGGGATCCACTCCCTCAAAATAGAACTTAAAGGGACTGTCTTTGGAGGGACAGCCTATCACAGCCTGGCTCATCGAGATCCGCCCTGCTGCAGTCTTTTTAATTCGGCCCAGGTATGCTGATCCAGAGACAGACATGGGGCAGAGCTGATACTGGCTCTCCCTGTACCCAGCGGCTCATGAGGCGCCCGGGAGGGATGGCAGGTTCTAGCCCTGGCCTGCCACTCCAGCAGAGCCTCACAACAAGCCAGGCGACCCCCCCACTCCATGAGGGACTCCATTTTCCACACCCGGACTTCCCCCTCATCAGAACTCCACCCAGCAGACCAACCTATCACAGCCTGGCTCGCGCAGGCTTTGCGACCGCGGTTCATCAATAAATGCTGGATTTTGAGAGGACTACAAGAGTATGCTACCCCCGCGGCAGAGCCTGGCAAGCTACCCGTGTCGTATTTGATATGCCAGATACCAGTAACAATTATAGACCTCATTCCCATGACCTGATGGAATGGTTTGAGGCTCTTTATGTTCCTGGAGCAAGCAGGTGTCCTTGGGCTCTACTTGCATGAGACAGGTCATATGGAGATGTTACTGGTGCCCGCTCGAGCAAATCGATGATGAACGGGAAGACAGTGATACAGTCTTTGGAGGAAGATGTGACACTGGTACCTTCCACGTGGGCGACAGCGGCCGACTTGAGTCTCCTCATCTTCAACCAGCACTTAGATTTTCGGAAAGATGCTGGAAAATCACCCACCGGTTCACAGGAAGGCGCGGACGAGGAGTCACTCAAGGAGTCGTCGTGAGGGATAGTGTACTGGAAACTATTATCCTTTACAGGGCACTGACCTCTGTTATGAAGAAAAAATAAGCGTCATAAAAGAGGGCTGAAACAAAGTTCCCATTCATTGTTTGGCGTAAGAGGATCATCAAGTTACCTGTGCAAAAACTATGAAGCCGAATTGAGATTTAGTCTCCTTAACAATTACAGGGCCGGAGTGATAGCCCAGCGGGTAGGGTGTTTGCCTTGCAGCGGCCGGCCCATGCTGGCCTGGGTTCGATCCCTGGCATCCCATATGGTCCCCTGAGCACCGCCAGGAGTAATTCCTGAATGCAGAGCCAGGAGAAACCCCGGAGCATTGCCAGGTGTGACCCAAAAAGAAAAAAAAAAAAAAAACAAATTACAACGGTTCACCTAATACAACTGCTATTAAACCTCACTGCAAAGAGCCAGAGTAAAAACTCCGCAAAGGATCCCTGTACACCCCCAGAAGCAGCATTTCTAGAGGCACCAAATTAAAGTAGTCAAGGTAGAGAGGGTTCCTGTTCCTTGAGAAGATCCGACACCTGAGGAAGGCGAGGTGGGTGAGGTTCATGCAGCATCCCCTGGTCACTAGCACCGGAGGTACCTGCAACTGCCAAGAGTCATCTGTAGGTCCCTGCACACCACCAAGAAGTCACCCATAGGTCCCTGCACACCGCCAAGAGTCACCCGCAGGTCCCTGCACACCGCCAAGAGTCACCAGTAGGTCCCTGCACACCACCAAGAGTCACCCGCAGGTCCCTGCACACCGTCAAGAGTCACCCGTAGGTCCCTGCACACCCGCCAAGAGTCACCCGTAGGTCCCTGCAACTGCCAAGTGTCATCTGTAGGTCCCTGTACACCAAGAGTCACCCATAGGTCCCTGCACACCGCCAAGAGTCATCCCATAGGTCCCTGCACACCGCCAAAAGTCACCCGTGAGGTCCCTGCACACCTCCAAGAGTAACCCATAGGTCCCTGCACACCTCCAAGAGTCACCCATAGGTCCCTGCACACCTCCAAGAGTCACCCATAGGTCCCTGCACACTGCCAAGAGTCACCCATAGGTCCCCTGCACACTGCCAAGAGTCACCCGTAGGTCCCTGCACACTGCCAAGAGTCACCCATAGGTCCCCTGCACACCGCCAAGATTATCCTTCAGCATCATCAGTGTGGATTCAAAAAACAAAACAATCGGAAGGTCCCCTGAATCTTTAACCTATGTGCAGAGCTGTATTTCTCACAAAGGAACAATAATTTAAGAGTATCCCTTGAGAGGCCAGAGAAATAACACAGCAGGGAGGGAGTTTGCTTTGCTCATGGCCGTCCCAGGTTCGATCCTTGGTATCCCATATAGTCCCTTGAGCACCTCCAGGATTAATTTCTTAGTGCAGAGCCAGGAATAACTCTTGAGCAAAGCCAACAAGAGGGCCAGAGCGATAGCCCAGCGGGTAGGGCGTTTGCCTTGCACAAGGCCGGCCCATGCCGGCCCGGGTTCGATCCCGGCATCCCATATGGTCCCCTGAGCACCGCCAGGAGTAATTCCTGAGTGTAGAGCCAGGAGTAACCCCTGAGCATCGCGGGTGTGATCCAAAAGCAAAAAAAAAAAAAAGGCAACAAGAGGTGTCCCTTAGGGCTGGCGAGTAGGGGCCAAAGCTCTCACGCAGCCAGTCAGGTTCTATTCCCCAGCACTGTATAGGGTCCCGAGAAGCATGAGTGAAATCTCAGCATAGAACCACCACACATAAGCCCTGGGCCCTGCCAGATGCGCCCCACCCCGCCCAACCAAAAAGAAAAGGAGAGAGGGGGACCAGAGCAACAGGAAAAACAGGAGGGGTTTTTCCTTACACACGACCCAGGTTCAATCTCCGGCATCCCATATGGTCCCTGAGCACTGCCAGAACTATTTCCTGAGTGCAGAGCCAGGGTAACCCCCTGTGCATTGTTGGATGTGACCCCAAAAAGGAGAGGTGTCGGGGGCGCTGCTGGGGTCCCCAACAGTGCCGGGAAGCGAGGTTCCCTTTTACCTCGAAGCCAGCCAGGAATGGATGAAGACTCAGGAAACCGATGCAGTTTTAAAAGGCTTTACTTATCACAGGTTCAGGCATACAAATCAGCAATAGGAAAAACCTGGTGCTTAGGATTCCCGGCTAGAACCCCAGCCACCTGTAGGCCAAGATGGCGGCCACCACGTGTAAAGGCCCTATAGAGAGGAGACAAAGACAAGACTCCCAAGAAGGGTGTGAGCTCACAAAGAGAGAGAGAGAGAGAGAGAGAGAGAGAGAGAGAGAGAGAGAGAGAGAGCAGGCTGGTTTTATACCCTGCAACTCAGACCTCCCATTATTATGGGAAGCAGGAAGGGTCAAATGCCTTTAGGTAATTTCTCCCCAGCACCTCACCTAGGCCCTATTATATGCTAATGTTTTGAGCCAAGATCTGACTGGAAATGCCTTTACAGGGTAGAGAAGGGGGTTTCTGAGATGGCATGTCTCTGTACCAAAGACTAATACTAATGCCAGTTAAATATTTCTCCAAGCCTTCACAAGAGTCTCGTCTACTTCACGGTAGTTTTGTATTTTTAGTTGACTTTGAGTTATCAGGGGAGCCATGCTTGCTTGCTTGGAGGCAAGCAGCATTTCTCTCTGGTCTAATTACTTAGAGATCCAACGTGGCCAGGCAAATATGCTGGTAAGATCTAGCTAGTCCCACGATGATTGTGGTAGCATGGGAGAATATTTATACCAGCCAGTACAGAATACATGGTCAGATAAACTGCCACATTTAAACTACTCCCTTATCCACGAAGTGATCTGCAGGGAGGCAATCCAGGGCAGATGCAGAGGATCTTAGGAGTCCTGCAACAGAGAGAGGGAGGGATGGAGGGGGAGAGAGAGAGAGAAAGAGAGAGAGAGAGAATAGGGGTAAAAAGCGGACTTGAGGCCCACATCAGAACTTCCTTCTCCCTGAAAGAGAGAGAGAGAGAGAGAGAGAGAGAGCAGGAGGGGTGAAAAAAGGACTTGAGGCCCACATCAGAACTTCCTTCTCCCCTGAGAGAGAGAGAGAGAGAGAGAGAGAGCGGCGCAGGGGAGAAGGACCTGAAGGGCCCACATCAGAACTTCCTTCTCCCTGAGAGAGAGAGAGAGAGAGAGAGAGAGAGAGAGAGCGAGCGCAGGGGAGAAGGACTTGAGGCCCACATCAGAACTTCCTTCTCCCTGAGAGAGAGAGAGAGAGAGGAGAGAGAGAGAGCATGCAGGGGGTGAAGGACTTGAGGCCCACATCAGAACTTCCTTCTCCCTGAGAGAGAGAGAGAGAGAGAGAGAGCATGCAGGGGTGAAGAAGGACTTGAGGCCCACATCAGAACTTCCTTCTCCCTGAGAGAGAGAGAGAGAGAGAGAGAGAGAGAGAGCGCAGGGGTGAAGGACTTGAGGCCCACATCAGAACTTCCTTCTCCCTGAGAGAGAGAGAGAGAGAGAGAGAGAGAGAGAGAGAGAGCAGGGGTGAAGAAGGACCTGAGGCCCACATCAGAACTTCCTTCTCCCTGAGAGAGAGAGCGAGCACAGGGGGAGAAGGACTTGAGGCCCACATCAGAACTTCCTTCTCCCTGAGCCTCGTCCAACACTCATTGTCAGAGCTAGTGTTAGGTGAGCAAACCACAGGCGGTTCTATGGGCGGAAGGTCTCCATGTTTAACGCTGTGAAAAGTTACCTAGGGCTTGTCATCAACACCTCCGGCCTTGGGAAAGAATTCTGGGCAAACTCAGCTGAGGGAAAAAAAAAAAAGCCGTTTCTTTGCCCCCGTGTGCACTAACTGTAAAACCGCCCAGGTGCGGGCAGGGTGTGCTGACATTCAGAACATCCCGACACACAGAACAACTTGGTGGTGCAGCTTTTCTCTGAATTACGTTTTTCTTTGAATTTAAGCTTGTGCGGGCTATGACGCTAATAGTGGCTATATAATCCAAAGTTTCCCCCTTACTCGGGGGGTCTCGCTCAGCCCCGCGCCCAATGCTTGGCCCCAGCTAGCTGGCTTAATAAACTCCACTTGTGCTTTGCATTACTGGCTGGATTCTTTGTGCTTCCCTACGGACTTGCGACTCTGGACCCTAACACTAGCTGCCTTTATTTAGGCACTGTGACACCAGCTTCTGTAGCTAAAGGAATGGGGCTAGCTTGCCTGTTGTTTTTGTGCTGGGGCCACACTGGCAGTGCTCAGGGGTTACTCCTGGCTCTGCGCTCAGGAATCACACCCAGCAGACCTGAGGGACAATATGGGACACATATAAGGTAAATGCCCGACCTGCAGGATTATCTCTCCAGACCCCGCTTGCTTGATTGAGTAAAACTGACCAGAGAAGTCTGGCGTATGCCAGGGCCAACTTTTCAAATCAGAAAAAGTTAGGGGCCCAGAGTGATAGCACACAGCAAGTAGGGAGTTTGCCTGGAGCGCGGCCAACCCGGCTTCTATCTCCCGCATCCCATATGGTCCCCTGAACACCGCCAGAAGTAATTCCTGAGCAATGAGCCAGGAGTAATCCCTGAGGGTCGCCAGGTGTGACCCAAAAAGCCAAAAAAAAAAAAAAAACCAGTTAGCATGTAGTCAGCAAACATTTCTGAGCAAACGATGTCTGCTTTAAGAGGAGGCTCGGAATGCCACAGGATCCCCATTTCCAGAGGACCATCTGTGCGAGGCCAGCTTTGTGTTTCTGGGTTAGGTCACTCTGGCTGCTGTATGGAAGATAACCCCTGAGGGAAGGTCGAAGGCAAAGAGCTGGTTGCTTCAAAAGATGATAAGGTTGCTGGAATGGAGATTTTTATAGCAGAGATATAAGTTGGCAGATTCATAAATCACTTGATTTGGAAGTCAAGTCATGCATTTATTATCATTTATTAATACTGCCACACAGATCTGGATCGACAAATTTCTCTGTTTAGCCCCACGGAACAGAAGTGATCTCGGGCAGGAACACTGCCCGAGATGGTCTATGCACCGTCATCCCAAACACCAAATTATACCCAAAACCCTATACCAGAGTCACACAGCAAACATCCATTGTATGCGGAAGGAAATAAATAATAATCTGTGCTAGAATCCTATCATTATTATTATTCAGCTGGAAGCCATGTGGCTTGAGTCCCAGTACCTAAGGGAGTATCCCCACGCACCACTAAATGTGGTCCCCCAAAAGGAAGGGAACGAACATCCCTGGACCAGAGACAAGCTCAAATAGGCTGGCGTGCACTCTGCATGCGGGAAGCCCAGGATCCACTCATGATACCACACGCAAAGCAGAAAGCAGGCGGGAGCCCCTCGGCACCACTATGCATGGCCCACAGTCCCTGTAAACCCAAACTTGTATATTCAGCAGGAACAGAAATGGGGGTGCTGAAGAGACAGCTCACGTTACAGACCTCAATGCCCAGCTCTGCCAGTCTGAGTTCCAACGCTGGTAGCGCCCGGTCCCCAGGCACCACTGGGTATGGCCCCCCTGCACCATCTCTCCAGCCCCTATTTTATTGTTTTACAGGATTCTCTCCCTCCTCGCTACACTCATCTCCTAAATCAAACTGTTTTCCTTTTTTATAAAAGAGAAAAACATTGCACCTCAAGAGATTTGTACATAACTGCTCATGACACCCTTAGTGCCAAGGACGAAGCTCAGCAGCTGAGCGCTTACTCTGCCTGTGACGCCCGGTTCCATCCCTAGTTCAGGCCAAAACAATTCCTACAACTCACACCATTACTGCATTACCCCACACTGGATAACCCTGAAGTCCCTCAATAGATCACTTGATCACTTGAATCCCGTTATTCATCTATTTGCTCGAGCGGGCGCCAGTAACATTTCCATTGGACCCTATCACGTGCCAATGTAGCCCAATGGCATCTGGTTGATTCAGGAATATGAAGAGCCTCAAACCGTTCCTTCAGGGTTTTGACAAGGAGGTCCGACCATCTTGTAGGTGGCGGCTACGTGATCTTTTGACATCCCGTGGGATCCGGTCGATAACGGCTCTAGTCCAGCGGTTGTCTCCAAAATCGCATTACATGTCCAGCCCATCTGATTTTCAAACCCTCAATAGATAACTAAATAAATTAATAAAACCACCATACATTCGTAATGGAATTCTATTCAGCAATAAACTCTTTTCCATTCAAAATCATTGAGTGAAAAATGCAAAAAAGAAAAGTCAAAATGTGACTTTACTGGAACAAAATCCTAGAACATGCACACCATGGTTCAGCAACAGAAAACTAGTGGTATCTTGGGAAAGGGCACAGAGGGAGGAAAGAAAGCGAAGAGGGCTGTGGTTACAGCTTCATGTTCATAAGACTATATGGGGTTACAGTACATGTGTCAAAGCTGGTCAGACATTCTTTTTAAATAGGGCCAATCTACTGTACTTCAACTGTACCTGAAGTATAAAAGCAACGTGGTAGGGACTGGAGAGACAGTACAGCTGGCAGGGAAGCAGAGTTAGTGACCAAGGCAGGTTTGACACACAGCACCCCACATGGTCCGAGTCCCTCAGGAGTGAGTCCCTGGGTGCAGGGCCAGGAATACACCCAGAGCACAGCTGGGTGTGGCCCAGAAAGAAAACGAACAACAAAAACAACTTTGAGTTGGAATTGGCAACGCTTTAGGAGCAAAACCCACCATCCCAAACAATGGCAGCAACTTCCCTTGGAATCAGCAGCAGGGAGCCTCAGAGTGGAAGAGCAAGGGCCTTCCACTGTTCACGTGAACACATGACTAACAGTTTGGAGATTAAGTCAATGTGGTGAGAAAATCCCAAACCCTTGGGGTTGGAGAGCCTCAGCATCCCATATGGAGCCCCTAAGATGCACTAGGAGTGATCCCTGAGCACAGAACCAGGAGAGTTAAGCCATGAGCACCACTGGTGTTGCCACAAAAAGGGCCCAAAAAATCAAACAACAAAACCAAACCCTTTGTTTTTCTTTTTTTAAGGAACTCAACAAAAATATTCTTAGGTACTTTCTACTATTTACCTATCTACTCGGGCATCGGATTCTTAAAAACCAGTGTCGACGGGCCAGCACAGGGCCTCACGGACGGCTGGGGAGGCTGGCGCTCGGCTCGCGCCGGCCTAGCTGACCATGGAACCCCGAGGAGGGCAGATGGGTTTTGGGGAGTGGGGCCCGTCGCCTCTGGGGGGGTCCCGGAAGCAGCCGGATGAGACTCGCCCATCACACTAGCCACCATTTTTGCTGTCCGGACGGCTGCAAAACTGCCTCACGACCAGATCAACAGAGCAAAGCCAGTTCGAGCCCAGGTTGTGCGGCGGCTTGCGGCCGCGTTCCACTCAAAATAGTGAAACAGTAATGTCTTTTAATGCACTGCATTCCACGAAGAGCAGGAAAGTTTGTTGGGAGGGAGATATAAAGAGGAAAGAAATGACATCAGAACCCGCCAAGTGGTTGAGGTGCGGGAGGGAGGAGGGAGGTGGGGACATTGGTGATAGGAGATGGGTTTGGGCGGAGGGGTGTGTGTTGGAACACTGTAGAACCAAAACTCTACATGAGCATCTTTCAATTAAAAAAAAAAAAAAAAAAAAGGGTGGAATCTACCACAAACATGTGGGAATTAGTGGTTAGGTAAGACAGAGAAGGGAACAGTGTGCTAATATTTGTCAAAAAATGATAATACCAGCCTAGAACTGAGCATTGAATATAGGAAAAAAGATATACATGATGATCTCTGAATGTATGTATTGCAATCCACAATGTGTAAGAGAAGAGAGAAAGAGAGAGAGAGAAGAGATAAAGAACTTGCCATAGAAGCAGGCTAGGGGAGGGGAGGGAAGTGGGGACATTGGTTTTGGGAAATGGGCACTGGTGGAGGGATGGGTGCTGGAACACTGTATGACGGAAACCCAAACATGAACATCTTTGTAACTGTATATCACATGGCGGTGTAATAAAATATTTTTAAAAATAAATAAATAAATAAATAAATAAATAAATAAATAAATAAATAAATAAATAAAACCAGTGTCAAACTTTCCTTTCCATAAATAGGAAAGGATGCTTTTGCTCAAGCTGTTGCCATCCTGTGGTGACCAGGTCCCATGCTCCCCCTGCTAATGGGCAAAAAAAAAAAAAGGGGGCCGGAGCGATAGCCCAGCGGGTAGGGCGTTGCCTTGCACTGGCCGGCCTGTGCTGGTTCGGGGTTCGATCCCCGGCATCCCATATGGTCCCCGAGCACCGCCAGGAGTAATTCCTGAGTGCAGAGCCAGGAGTAACCCCTGAGCATCGCCGGGTGTGGCCCAAAAAAGCAAAAAAAAAAAAAATAGGGGGTAATCACAAAATATTTTTTACTGAAATAAGTCTGGACTTATATTGAAAAGCATAAGAGCGGGAGACAGGGATTAACATGGGTTTGGCTGAACACAAACAGATGTAAAGCACTTCCTCAAGCAAAATTTTAGGAGATCCACAAAGGGCAGAGGGCAGAGGGCGGTACTACATCCAGGGGCTCCAGCATTCTGGATTTTGCTCTCCAACACAACAACTACCATAACTGTGGTTCTTCTATGTTGTTGTCTGTGGCAAACAAATACTAGTTTTCAGTATGTTTCTGGCCACCTAAAGTTCATTTTAATCTACTTTAAACCCTTCTCTTGACTACAAGAGTATGCTACCCTGCACGGCAGAGCCTGGCAAGCTACCCATGTCGTGTTTGATATGCCAAATACCAGTAACAATTATAGACCTCATTCCCATGACCTGATGGAATGGTTTGAGGCTCTTTATGTTCCTGGAGCAAGCAGGTGCCCTTGGGCTCTACTAGCATGGGACAGGTCATATGGAGATGTTACTGGTGCCTGCTCGAGCAAATAGATGATGAACGGGAAGACAGTGATACAGTGAAACCCTTCTCACCGATTAAGCAATTTTTATTTTTTCCTTTTTGGGACACACCCAGCAACACTCAGGGGTTACTCCTTGCTCTCTGCTCAGGAATTACTCCTGGCGGTGCTTGGGGGACCAAATGAGATGCCAGTGATTGAACCCAGGTCAGCCATGTACAAGGCAAATGCCCTAACCACTGTGCTGTCGCTCCAGTCCCTTTTATTTTTATTTTGCTTTTTGGGTCTCACCTGGCAATGCTCAGGGGTTACTCCCTGGCTCTGTGCTCAGGAATTACTCCTGGCAGTGCTCGGGAGACCATATAGGAATGCCGGGGATTGAACCTGGGTCAGCCACATGCAAGACAAACGCCCTATCACTCTGGCCATTACCAGGCTTTTTTTTTTTTTTTTTTGGGTCACACCCGCGATGCTCAGGGGTCTCCTGGCTCACACTCAGAATCACTCCTGGCGGTGCTCGGGGGACCATATGGATGCCGGGTCGACAGGCGGCTGGGCTGTGTGCAAGCAAGCCCTACCCACTGAGCTATCGCTCCGCTACCAGGCATTTTAAGCCTTAGTTCGATCTCCTAGGTGCAAACATTTAGATTTCCCTAGAATATAAAAGCACATCTAGCCTTTGCAGCCCAATTTTCAAATGCTAATAACGCTATCCAGGGTTTCATCCTCTATTCAGAGTTTCACTTTTAACCAACCTTAGTCAGCCAGCTTCACATATTCTTTTGTTTCTGTGCCACACCCGGTGGCATCGTGGGATACTCCTGGCTGGCTCAGAGAACCGTAACAGGTGCGGCCGCTGTAACCTGCATTGGCCAAGTGCAAGGCAAGTGCCCTCCCTGCCGTACTATGGCTCTGGCGCCATCCAATAGATTCTGGTGCTCCACTCCAGACATTATGATTCCGATCATTAACTTTAAGTCTTTACTACTTAAAAACTCATTAACTTTTAGGTCTTTATTACTCATTTTCTATCATTGTTTTACCTAGTCACATGATTTCTCCTCTGAAAAATAAACCCAAACAAAAATGTCTTCCCTGCACCTAACTCCACCCTTACTTGCCCTTCACGTCTGTGTAGGGGCTTCAGTCCTATTCATCCCTTTCCCCAGAGGCTAACTTCTGATGGCCTCCTTAAAATGTTTTATTTGTTTTATTTTTTTCTTTTTTAGGTCAGACCGGCAATGCTCAGGGGTTACTCCTGGCTCTGCACTCAGGAATTACTCCTGGTGGTGCTCCGTGGACCATATGGGATGCGGGGGGATCGAACCCAGGTCAGCCACATGCAAGGCAAACGCTTTACCCAGTGGACTGTTGCTCCAGCCTCCTTAGTAACTATCAAGACAGGGCCTGAGCGATAGCCCAGCGAGTAGGGTATCTGCCTTGCATGCAGCCGATCCAGGTTCGATCTCAGGCATCCCATATGGTCCCTGGAGCACCATCGGAGCAATTCCTGAGTCCAGAGCCAGGAGTAACCCTGAGCATTGCTGGGGTGTGACCCAAAAAAGAAAAAAATAAATATCTATAAAGTTGATTGATAAAGTCAATCAACTTGTCGCTGTTCCCTTTTAGACAGCTATTTCTGCATTTTGGGCCACCTATTTATAACTGATTACACAAAGCAGATTAACAATAATAAACCTTATCTGGATGAATTCATTTTTCCTGAAGCAACTCACGGACATGGAGCAGCACGCTGCTACCGGCTCTCCCTGTGCCCAGTCGCTCACGAGGCACCCGGGAGGGACAGCAGGTTCTAGCCCTGGCCCACCACCCCAGCAGAGCCTCACAAAGTGCCAGGCGACCCCCTACCACTCCATGAGGACCGCCATTTTCCACATCCGGACTTCCCTCTCCTCAGAACTCCACCCAGCAGAAGAGCCTATCACAGTCCGGCTCCCGGCTGCACGGTTCATCAATAAATGCTGGATTTAGAGATGACTACTAGAGTATGCCACCCGCACGGTAGGGCCTGGCAAGCTACCCGTGTTGTATTTGATATGCCAAATACCAGTAACAATTATAGACCTCATTCCCATGACCTGATGGAATGGTTTAAGGCTCTTTATGTTCCTGGAGCAAGCAGATGCCCTTGGGCTCTACTAGCATGAGACAGGACATATGGAGATGTTACTGGAGCCCGCTCAAAAAAAAACCGATGATGAACGGGATGATGAAAGGGAAGACAGTGACAGTGATACAGTGATCCAGTCTACAA
Organism: Cryptotis parvus; assembly: GCA_021461705.1. Taxonomy (NCBI): domain Eukaryota; kingdom Metazoa; phylum Chordata; class Mammalia; order Eulipotyphla; family Soricidae; genus Cryptotis; species Cryptotis parvus. The sequence goes on along the minus strand of JAJIBD010010316.1, from coordinate 16,640 downwards.
GATTCTTCTCTGTCCCAACATGAAAGAGTTCACCGCATTCAGAATGCTAAATAATAGTCTCGAAAGCCAGTGGCTCAAAGGTACAAGGTTTCTTCCAGCAATTTTTTTTTTTTTTTTTTTGCTTTTTTGGGTCACACCCGGAAATGCTCAGGGGTTTCTCCTGGCTCTGCACTCAGGAATTACTCCTGGCGGTGCTCGGGGACCATATGGGATGCCGGGGATGGAACCCGGGCCGCGCATGGGCGGCCGCGCTTCCAGCCGTTTTTAAATGAGTCCTTCCCGAGTCCTTTAACTTGAGATACTGGATGTCTGGAGAAATGCAGAGCTACCCAGAACCACACCCAGCCCCGTTTTCACGGCGACTGGGGCTTCTATTAGCAGGCTCGATTTTTCTCTTTCTCCTGGTGGCCCCTGAGCTACTGGCGGGTGTGTGGACTGAACTTTATTACACATTTCATTCTGGGCTCTTCAGCCGTCCCAGCCACATTGGGGCTTAGGGCGCGCGGTGGGACGCTCTAGGCTGGACAGTCCCGCGCTCGCCGTGCTGGGCAGCGCTGGCCAACGGTTCATGAAAAGGCCCTGAGAAAACCTCACTTACTTTTTAGCTCGCACAATCCTCGCGCTCCTTTGCTGCTTAAAGGAGGTGGATCCCGGAGTCTAGCAAACCGCAAGCATAGGAATGAACGCCTGGACCTGCGCATCTGGACCACGCACACGGAAAAAACGCCGAATCCCGACCCGGGACCACACACCCCGGGACGGCAGGTGAGCCCCGTCCCACCGTTCTACCCGGCTCCAGGTAGCGGAGCAGCCCCGAGCTTTCATCTCCCCAATCCGGGGCTCCCAGGGACGTGGAGAAAGAACCGCGGAGGCGGGCAGCGCGGGCGACGGCCGCGGCCAGCAACGCTCCGCAACGCGGCCGGGGCCGGGGACGGCCACAGCGACCCGAGGGGGGGCACCTGGGGGGCGGGGGCTGGGCCGAGCTGACCGGAGAGAGGGGGGGGCCTACGACGGGCTCGATCCCACTGAGCTCGGGACGGAAGCGAGGGGCCGCGGGGGCTCGGCAGCGCCCCCGCCCACCCCACCCCCGGCCCGCGGCTAAAGGGCGAAAACTCACGGCGGGCCGAGCCCCGAGCCCGGAAGACATCACGCCCGCTCCACGCCTACCAAGTCCACCCGAGCGCTCCGGCCCGGCACGTCACTTCCGCTCGCTTCCCGGCTCCCGGATGTGGAATCGGCGGCCCAGCCTGGCCGAGCGTCGACTTCCGGCCGGCGGTTTCCGAGGGGGCCCGAGTGCGTCACCTGACGACGCCCCTGCCTGAGCCGCCGCCTGCTGCCGTTGGCCCACAGCGGAGGGAGCTGGGGGGCTCCGGGTTTCTAGGGCCGCCCCAGCCGGCGTTTGGGCCAATGCTCTTCCCCCCAGCCCGTCCCCGCTACCCGACCCCCGGTCCCCGCGCACCCACGGGGGAGTCTCTGGAGATCAAGTTTTGCCCCTTTATTTATCACAGAACTGACAGGCCTTCTCCCCCCAACAGAGACTCGGCTGGGCAGGAAAAGCAGCCAGGAAGGGGCAGCTCGGCGAAGACTTGCAGGGTCCGTGACTCCAAGAGGCCCATCTAGCTTCTGGCTTCCAAACTCGCCTTATTTGGGGGTTGTGGGTGTGGCCCCGAGGGGACGTTTTTGGGTGGTTCTTGGTGTCTTTTGACAATGTTCCTGGGCGCCTCTCTAGGGGAACCTTGCTTGAGTTCCTCAGCGGGAATGCGGTCACTTTCAGAGTGGCCGCGTGCTATCCTCTCAGAAATGAGCTGACTTCTTTCAGGGGGCCTGTACTGACGGGGATCCGTCCTCCTGGGGTGGGTTTTCTCTGAAGGGCTGCCTTGGCTCCTCTTGGAAGGCTTGAATTGGGATTTCTCTAAGGGACTGAGGTGGCTCTTCTCAGAAGGACTGGGATGGGTTTTCTCTGAGGGACCGCTCCTGTCAGAGAGACCGCTCCTGTCAGAGAGACTGTTGTGGCTCTTCTGGGGTGTAGGATAGGTTTTCTCCAAAGGACTGTGATGGCTCTCCTCAGAGGGTCTGTGGCATGTTCTCTCAAAGAGATGCTCTCTGAGACCTCTCTGAGAGATACTCGGGACTCGCCTCTCAGAAGAACTCCGACATCTCCTCTCAGAAGGACTACGACATTTCCTCTCAGAAGGACTTGGGCGACTCCTCTGAGGGGGACCTGGATGGTTTCTGTGAGGACCACCTAGATAGCTCTTCCCAGAGTCACTGGCATGGCTTCTCTCCGAGACTGCGACTTCTCTGAGAAGGACCAAGATGACTTTTCTCAGAGACACTGTACTGACTCCTCCCAGAAGAATGACATGGATGTCTTTCCTGTATGTGTCTTACTTTAGGATGAATGGGTGTGGTTCCTTTCATTGAGGAATCATGTACCACTCTTCCTTGGTCCTGATCTCTGTTTCCCATTTTGAAATTCCTGGACTCGTAACTAGAAGTTTCATTTCTGTAGTTTTTCTTAACTCTGGGACTACTGTCATTTTGAACCACACCCTGATAGCTTCTGATTCTTCTAGTGTGGTGTGTAGAACTTCCTTGGGGAACTTTGGACTTGGGTAGGTGGATGAGCTTGGGTTGGAAAGTCCGAGTTCTTTTTTGGTTGTTGAGATGATATGAACTGATCTATTCTATCCCACGAAGGGCTCTTTGGTTTAGTGATGGAGCCTGTTGGATTTAGTTTGCCAACTGACATTCTGTCTCTTGATGGGCCTTCACCTTTTTTGCTTTGGCTGGTAGCCTCTGCCTGCATACACATCATCTGACCTTATTCTGTCCTCAGATTTCTGTGCAACAAAAGCCATAATGTTGTGTGCTTTTTTGGAATGCCTGTTTTATGCTCTGAGAAAGCAGTTGAATGAATTTGGGTTGAGAGGGTTTCTTAGGTTGCCTTTCTAAAAAGTCAGTTGTCCGAGATATACTACTCTTCTTCCTTTTTGACTGAGTAGGTGATTCTCTACAGGGACTCTGTGTTGTGATTCTGCCTTTTGTATAGACCTTTGTGCTTGGTGTTCTAAATTCTTTAGTGGTTCTCTTCTTTAAATATTTTGGCTTATTTCTTCTCACTTTTGCCCATTTTTCATCCTGGTTGCTTTCGGAGTCAGTGTCTGGTAGAGGGTGGACATGAGTTACTTCATAGTGGCTAAACTCTTCAGTATCTGTCTTTACAAATAAGTCACAACTACTGTATTGCCTTTGCCTGATGTGGTCTTGTAGAGGAGACTGAGAAGACCCAGATTCTAAATCTAATGTAGAAGTTGGACTCCTAGAAACTTGACTGTACATTTTAGCTTTCCTTAATGGTAAAGATACAGAGCTCTTTGGTGTAACAGGTCTGTCTCTTCTTTGATACTTTGGGACTTGAGGTCTTTTACCAGTTCGCAGCCTAAAGCCAAGATGTAACCTAATCTCTCCATTGCCCTCAGGAGTATTTACAAGATGGATCTGTGGATAAATGAGAAGGTAAGGCCCAAAAGAGGCCTGTAGTTTGTGACAACAATTAAATCCTGAACATCGGCCACACTTTAAACAGATGGGATATTTTAGGATCATACCTGAACCTAGAGGCGGGGAACATTGGGAGGTATTTGACTCCTTAATAGTTTTGCTGCTATTTTCAGCTGTAGATCTTGTAACAACTGAAACTGTTCGGAGGAGATATTCTTGGCCTGGGGAGCATAACTTGGCTTGTGGGAGTATTGAGACTCACTATGTGAGTTCTCACTCTCTTCTACTGGAACGGGATCCTTAGCCAGACATGTATTGAGAGGAGATGCTGACTTCACTGTGACAGGGAACTGAACCTCTGTGTTATATGAAACAGTCATGTGATGAATGAATTCCTGGGATATGTAACTAAGCTGTGAATTTATTTTCTTTATTCTCATTCTAGCTCCAGAGTATTGCTGTATAATGGAGGACATAGATTGACGTGTCCACATCCTTAGGATCATTCTTTTCTCATGACCATGGAATGAAGTATTTCTTTGAATGTAGCTTTTACCCACTAAAGGTTGAGAAATAGCATTTCGACCCTTCTCTGGTAGGCTCTGGGAAAATTCCATCAGTTCAGGTGGAACCCCAAATACATTCTGAATACATTCATGAGTATCTTCCATTTCTGTTAAATATGTTTGAGAATAAAGTTTCCTTTCCACATTGGTCTGTAATACATTACCCAACATTAGCATACTGGAGAGATATTTTCTAGGTAGTCGCTGCCTCCAGGAGTGACTCTCCCAGACGTTCTGTTGTCTGCGTAGAATAGAACAGGGAAAGCGTCTTCGAGTACCTTGTCTTTTCTGGAAGGTTCTATATGATGAGCTCCCAGCATTTGGAAAACGTTGGGAGAGGCTCTTGGATGAGTTCTTCAGCTCCTCCGCCTGCTCCCTCATAGTGCTCATCTTAGATACAATGTCCTTTCCTAGGTCTTCACAATGTGTGTGTTTTACAGTGTTCATGTGAAGAAGAGGCTGATTATGAATAGTCAAGGAATGGGTTGAAAATGGTCTCATAATAGAGTCTTCAGACTCTTTTAGACTGTAAAATATGTGTTGCAAGATTTTTTGTTTCCAAAGTTCGCAATACTTCTGGAATTTCAGTATCCCAAAAGGCATCCTAATTCAGATGATGTTTTGGCAGTGTTTGAGATGAATGAATCTGAAGAGCTGCAGAGAGACTTAGGGAAATATTTCTCTTCTAACTCTCCCAATGATAGTAATTCCTCAGATTCCCTATTCGGACACAACTGTTCTAGAGTCAAATCCTCAGATTCTATACCTTGAGAAGGCCCTGCTTTTTCACTTATAAATTTCAAGGTCAGAAGCTTTTCTTCATGAGGCAACCCTTTCAGTTCCATGAGTGGAGATGCTGTCTTTGACGTAAATTCTACTTCAGTATTTGACCTTGGAGTTAATCCTTCAGGTTTTGCCAGTTCTTGGAAGTGTGTCGCTCTGAGTAAACCAGAATAACCCATTTCTTCAGGTCCCAAATTCATAGTTATTCTTATTGGTTCTACAACCTGAGGAATTGGTCCTGATGCTAAATTTTCAGATTGTACTGTTTGAAATGGTGGTCTCGGAATAGCACAGTCTTTACAATTTGAAACCCTGCCATCAACATTATTTCCACAATTTGATGTGTTGGCTCAGTAATTAATTTCTTAGGTTTCATATTTTGCAGCCATAGACCTGAGATAAAGTCTGATGATTTCATATCTGGCAGTTGTGAAGGAGATTCAGTATAATCTGCCATTTGAGAAGATGACCCTGGAGGTAATGTCACAGACTTCCCAACTTGAACTGGCAGTCCAGGAGTCCCTTTCACAGATTCAACTTTAGAGGTGGCTACTGAGGTTACCCCTGTTGGTTGAGCAACTTGAAGCTGTGTCTTTGTAGGTTGTTTGATTTGATCTAGCGACTTTGGACTAATCCTCTTAAGTTTTATAATTTCACCTGTCTGTCCTGGGGCTTTTCTGAGTAGGTCATATTTTTCTTCTCTAACTGTGTTAGCAACATTGGCCACTTTCCTTGCTGCCATGACTCAGAAGTGTCCTTTATATACTGTCCATGCGTTTCACATTGTCTTGTTTCTTTTGGCGGCAACTCTAAAGATTGCTCCCCCTTGACTACATTGCTTTGAGGTTAAATATGCAGATCCTGGCACTTGATGTCCTAACCTTGGGTACTTCCCTTTTTGCTGTGGTATCCCAGATTTTATAGATCTCTTCACTGGCAGCCCTGTCTCAGGAGTCAATTCTACAATTTCATCAAGTGACATCTCTGAAGATTCTGTGACAGAAGGTGTTGATTTTGTGATCGGAGCTACATATTCTTGCCTGTATGATCTTTTCTCAGAGATTCTCTCTACGGGTTCCAGAGCTTGAGAATAAATTGTTGGAGATTTATTTGCCTGGCCAGTGGCTTTACTCATTGACTTTGGCTCGCACATCATCCCAGAAAATCCCTCCCTTTGCGATCTTGCCTCAGAGATCAACTTTATAGACTCTGTACCATGATGCTTGAGCACTTCAGATTCTACATCTTGTTTCAGTTGCTTTTTATCTAATCCTCCTAATTCCTTAATGTTAGGCCATGACTGAGAGACTAAGCCCAGGTTTTCTGCATTTTGATGGCTTTTCTCCGGGATTAATTCTAAAGATTGTGAGCCTTGATCTCTTAACATTGAAGTCAGATCTGCAGATTGTGGCTCATGAAGATCTAGCTCCAGGGGCATCCCTGAAGATTCCATGACTTTACCTATGGGCTTTGGGATCAGCCCCATAGGTTGCTTTACAGTTTTTTCACTTTTGATGGGCCAACTTTTTGTGCCATTTCTGAAGAGTCTGTGACTTGATACACTGGTGAAGTCAAATTCACAAATGAAGGACTTGGATGCTGTGGTTTTGGGGGTCACATCCGCACAGCCTACAAATTGATGCACTGGACTAGGGCTTACCTCAGAAAAGTCTGGCATTTGATCACTCATTCTTGGAATTATATTCTCAAATTTCACTCTTTGAGCCAGTGGCCCTGTTGCTAATGCCATAGATTCTGGAGTTTGCTGTAGAAATACTAAAGGAAATTTCATATGTTCTGTATCTTGAAACTTTGGATGTGAGGTAAGTTCTAAAGATGTCGTATCTTGTTGATGTGATTTTGGAGACAAATTTGAAATTTTGACACTAGTTAAAATTGGTACCGGCATGAACTTACTTGGTTCTTGTGCCAATCCCACTGATTTCACACCTTGCTGGCGTGAAGTCAAGTCTTGATAATTCATACCTTGCTGTTGGGCCTCTGGCATCAACTGTACAGATTTTACATCTTGAAAACATTGTTTTGGTACAAAGATGTCAGAGTTCACACACTGTGACCTGTGGCATGATGCCAACCCTGTACAACTTTGGGGTTGTGACACTAGGTTTGAGTTTTGAGATTCCATAACTTGAGAACATGGCTCTGATCCCAATATCATAGACTTCTGCCTGAGGCAGTAATTCTTAGCATTCACATCTTTAGGCTGTGGCCTTGCTTTCGATTCTAGAGGCTTCAAATGCGACCCCCTGCCCTAGTGCAAGCACCATAGACCTCACGCTGTGCTGACTGAATGGGAACAACGGTTCCTCAGAATTTATACCTTGAGAATGTGGCTGGAGATTAAACGCTACAGATTTCGCTTTTTGAAAACATGGCTCTAATGAAGACAGCTCACATTTCTTGTCCTGCTTCTCAGTATCAGAAATCATTTTCACAGAATTTATACCAGGATGCTGTGCCTCTTTTTTCATCCTCACAGACATATCTTCAAGTGATGACTGTGGTAAAAATGCCCCCAGTTTGACAGCATTTAACTGAGGGCCCAAAGTGGACACCGATTGTATCCCTTGCTGCTGTGACCCAAGGTGGTTCTTCAAACGCTGATCTGGAAAGTTTGTACATGGAGTTAATTCAGAAAATTTTACACCTTGCAAATGTGGTCCAGAATTAAGCAAAATGGATGTTGTACCTTGAAATTCTGGCCCAGGGTTCAAGTCATAGGATTTTTGGTCTTGCAGCTGTGAGCTTGTATTCATCTTAATGGAATTTATGGATTGATATCCTGACCCTGAGTTAGAGTTACAAGAATTCATACCTTGAAGCTGTGATCCGAAATTGGACTCCATTAATGCTTGAAGGTTTGTCCCTGAGTCAGTTTACATTTTATATCATGAAAATCTTGTAGAGGGCTTAATAAGGAAGATTTTATGCCCTGACATTCTGATTCAAGATCAGAGGGTGTCATATTTTTACATTTTGTCCCTGAAGCCAACTCAAAAAAATTCATACTTTGTAAAAGGTGACCCATATTTGCACCCTGTATAATTTTCACAATGTTGTTTTGGCCCTGGATTCGGTTTAGAAAATTTTGTATACTGCACCTGTGGCTCAAAGGTGTAGTCATTGGTTGCTACGGGCATAAACTTTGAGTTTAGAACACATTCAGATTTTAGACCTTGCAAATGTGGTTCAGTATTAAATACCATAGGTGTCTCACTTTCAGTCTCTAGCCCTGGACTCACTTTAAACCCTGTACCTTGTAATTTTGTCCCTGAAGTTAACTCACAACATTTTATACTTTGTGAAGGAGGTTCAGATCTGCACCCAGTAGAATCTGTACATTGTGATTTTGTCCCTGGGAGCAACTCAGGAGAATTAACACACTGTCTCTGCAGCCCAGGACTGCATTTTCTAGATACTATACCTAGAGGCTTTGAGTCTGGAATCAACTGAGATTCTAGAGCTTGCAAATGTGGTCCAGAATCAAACAGGATAGATTTCCCGCTTGGAATCTCTATCTCTGGATTAACTTTACAACCTGTATCTTGAAGTTTGGTTCCTGAAGTTAACTCAAAAGATGGTGTACCTTGTAAGGGAACCTCTTGCCTACATCTCATAGAATTTAAACTTTGTGATTTGGGTCCTGGATTCAGCTCAGGAGAATTACACTGCCCACCGCTGCATTTTCTGGGTGTTACACTTAGAAGCTTTGACTCTGGAATCAATTGAGATTTCCAGACTGGAAGGTGTGACCCAGGATCAACCACCATACATGTCTCACTTTGACATAGCTTTCTCTCTGTCCTTGGCTTCAACTCAGAAGACTTCATACTTTGCAGTTCTGAAACTGGACTTATTTCAGAAACATTCAGACCTCGCTTGCTTGGCCCAGTATTGCATTCAATAGAATGTGCACACTGCAGTTTTGGTTGTGGAATTGGTGTAGAAGAATTTTCACCTTGCAAATGTGATCCTGAGCAGGACATTTTAGATTTTATGTCTTGATGGTATGACCTAGGAGTCAGCTTAGATTTTACGCCTTGTGACCGTGGCCCTAATTTGTATGTCAAAACATTTATACCCTGAAACTGTGATTCTGGGTTCAGTTCAGAGGACTTTTGACCTTGACATTTTGGCTCATGCGTCTGTTCTAAAAAATTGCTCATCTGGATGCTTTGACTGTATATACGACTCATTTTTTGTATAAGGTCCAGGATTTATCTCTGAAAATCTTTGCTCTTGAAACTTCGGTCCCGAGAACAATTCAGAATATACCCCACTTTGTAACTGCTGCTCAGGATTTGATTTTACAGATTTCACATCCTGATGTATTGTATCTTTGCATAACTTTGAAGATTTTATATGTTGCAATTTTGACTCTCTATTGAATGTCCTAAGTTTTACACCTTGCAGTTCTGGCCAGGGATTCAATTCAGAAGGTTTCTTAACTTGTCCCTGCTCTTCAGCATTTGCTTCAGAAGATATCACACTGTGAATCCTTGGTCCCAAGGATAATTTGGTGGATTTTTCAGCCTGAAATTCTGGATCCTGTTTTACTTCTGTAGAATTTTTACTTTGAAGTTTCATCAACTGGGAAAATATTTTACTTTGTATCTGCACTACAGGGTTGAACATTAATTTCTCTGCTTGAATCTTCGTTCCTGGGATCACCGGAGATGATTTCATACCTTGACATTGTTGTCTAGAGCTAAAATCTGTAGAGTCTTTATTAAGTTTTATACCCATGATAAGGTCAGAGCAGGTCCTATTTTCTAGTTGTGGGCTTGAAAACTCTGCAGATTTCACACCTGAAAACTTCCTCCCCGGGACCAACTCAGAAGACTTCTCACCTTGTAATTTTGGAATAAGATTCAATTCTATAGATTTCACACCTTGAAGCATTCCACTTGGGATAATTTCAAAAGATTTCATATGCTGAAGCTTTTCCTTTGGGACTACTTCAGCAGATTTCATGGCCTTCACTTGTAGGTCTGCCGCACACTTTACAGATTTTACATCATGAATCTTTATTCCTGCAATCAACCTTGAAAAGTCCATATCTTGCAACTGTGGGCCTGGCTTACAATCCACCGCCTTCTCCTTTTGTTGCTTTGTCCCCACTGCCAACCCGGATTTCTTGTCTTGCAACTGTGGCCGAGGTTTGAATTTTCCAGATTCTGTATCTTGAAACTTTGTGTATGAGATTAATTCAGAAGATTTCGGTCCTTGTGCTCCAGGGTTGACTGCTGATTTTGTGTTTTGAAGCTTTGGTCCTGGAGTCAAGTCAGAGGATGCAATAACTTGAAATTGTGTATAGGGCTTATATTCTTTATGTTTTTTTATCTTGACGTTTTGCCTTTGTAGCCCCTACAGAGGTTTTCACTTCGTAACAATAATCCAATATTTAGATCTGTAGATTTGCCAACTAGATTCTTGATCCCTGTGTCCACTTCAGAAAGTGGTGTGTCTTTCATCTGTGTGCTAGGTTTTAACTCAGTAGATTCCTTATCTTGGCATTTTGTCTCAAGTGGCAACATGGAAGATTGTAGACCTTGCCACTGTAGTTCAGAACTGACCTCAGATTTCATACCTTTAAGCTTTTTCTGAAGAGTTGACTTAGAGGACTTCGTTACTCTTAGAGTATAATGAGGTGTTTGACTTTATAGCGTTACCACTTAGTAAATGCACTGGAGTCTTCACAACTTGAGACTGTGTTCCTGGGTAGAACTGTAAGGGTTTCATTTCTTGAAACTGTGGTTTTACGATCAACTCAAGAGATCTATCATATTGCATTGGAAACCTAGGCTGGAACATGATGGATGTGATGTCATAAGGCTTTAACCTTGATATTAGGTCACATGATTGTGTACTCCTCAACTTTTGGTAAGGTTTTTCTTGGAATGATGCAGAATATTGTGTATCTTGGGACTTTGGTCTTGAAGTCAACATAGATGACTTCATATTTCTTAATTGTATCAAATGTTCCAACACTGTAGGTTTAATATTCTGCAATTGTGACTCAAGGTTTAGCAGAGATCTCATCTCTTGAAACCCTGGTAAAGGAATCCACTTAATAGATTTCATATTTCCCATCTGTAGCTCTGGGCTCAAGTCCATAGTTTTCACACCTTGAAGTGGTGGTGCTGAGGCTGACACCAAAAGTCTCCTTTTTGTAGCTGTAGTCCAGGAAATAACTCAGGTGTTTTGACTCTCTGAAACTGTGGCCCCATGTATGTTGTATCTTGAATTTTTGACCCCAGAGTCAACTTAGACGACTTCAGATCCTTTAAACTTACCAAAGATTTTGATTCTAAAGATTTGACATCTTGAGTTTGTGACTCAAGATTTAACCCTACAGAATCCCTCCCTGAAATTCAGGTTGTGGTACCCACTGAACACATTTCATATTTTCAAGCTGTGGCTCTTTTTCAGCTTAAGTGCTACCCCGCCTTGAGGTGGTGACTCTGAAGTGGGCCCCAACGGTTTCGCTTGGAGCAGCTGTGGTCCTTGGGTCAACTTGGGAGGTTTTAGGCCTTGCAACTGTGGTTCAAGTTTAACCTCTCTAGGTTTTACGCATTCAGTATTTAATTCTGGAGTAGGTGCGAATGATTTTTTATCTTTCAACTGACGGTTGTGGCTTACAAATTCCCTGCCTTTAAATGTTGGCTGATGAATTAAGCCCAAACACATATCATCTTTTGATCTAGAACTTCTCTTCATTGGTTCTGAATGCACTGGTTGTTGCGCTGGTGAGACTGCAGGTAACTCAACATCTTGTTCTGACCCAAGAGTTAAATTCCCAAGGGCCTTCTCTTGAAACTGTTGTCCTGGAGGTAAATGCATATATTTTAGTCCTGGAAGCACTTGTTTTCTGGCTGCGTTGTTCTGCTTCTTTTTCTTTGAGGTCAACTTCACAGTGTTCGGCCTCAAATTTGATTGCATCACTGAATCTGGAGTTTCCGCTATACATTTTCCTCTTTGAAGGTTTACATGTGAAGCAATATCCACAGATTTCATTTCTGGAATTTGTGGCCCTGAAGTCAATTTTTCAAGTTTCCCAACTTCCAGTTGAGGTCTTTGGAACAATGGCCCTGGTGCAAAAGGCCCAGAATCCAGACCCTGAATCTTTGGGCCAAGTTTTGGTTCTATGGCTTTCATATCCTTCTCCATAGCTTTCTTATCTTGTAGTTGTATACTTGGGGCCAACTCTAGAGTTTTAAATTCCTGAGTTCTTGAATTTAGATTTGCTGTTTCATCAGATTTCACACATTGAAACTTGGAATCTGGTGTGAATTTCACGATTTAACATCTCTCTGTGGTCCTGAGACAATCTCTGCAGATTTATTTTCTACCTGTGAACCTTGGTTTAACATCATAGATTTTATACCACGTAGGTAATGTCTTAGAGTTACAGCAGCTAAAGATTTTTCATTTCCCACCTGTGATTCTTTGCTCACCTCAGGTTTTAAACCTTGAAGTTCTGAGATTGGCATCCACTCCATGGGTTTTATGTCTTGCAACTGTGGTCTTTGAATCAACTCAGAAGGTTTAAATCCTTGTAACAGTGGTCTTCTGATCAACTCATAATCATTTGGTAATTGGGGAGCAGGAGTCAACTCCACAGATTTTAGATCTGGTGTTGGTGGCTCTGAGGCTAATGTATAAGAACTGTTACTTTTGGAGCTTGATGCTTGGTCTTCTGTATATTTTACCCTTGGAATAGAGGCTCTGATACTAACATTTCAGGCCTGACTCCTTGTTGCTTTCGGGTCCTGAGGTCAGCCTAATAGCTCTTACTCCTTGTGCCTTTGGCTCTGAAGTCGACTCTAAAAGTTTCACACATCGCAGTTGTGGCCTTAAGTTAAATGCTGAAGATTTTGTAACTTGAGGTTGAGTTCCAAATGTCCTTTGACAAAATTTGACATCTTTTAGCCATGGCCTTGTGTCAAATCCTACCTGTTTCTTATCTTGAAGCCTGGGAGGTTTTCTCACTAATTTAGAATCTTGAAATCCAAACTCCGTAGTCACCTCCATAGGGTTCATATCATGAAACACTGATTCTTGGGTTCCCTCCTAAACTTGACACCTTGGAGTTTTGGTCCTGAAGTCAGTTCAGAAAATGTGACATTTTCCTGCCTTGGTCTTAAGTATATGTCCTCAGATTTCACACCTTGCAGTTCTGAGATCAATTTAATAGGTGTGCTGTGAGATGGAGTTCTTTCAATAGACCTAGTAGATTTCAGATCTCCCAACTGGGACCTCATAGTTTAACTGAAAAGGGGCCTCTGTTACAAATCCTTCAGACTCAATAACTGGAAATTGTCTTTCTGTTATAAAATGTGTGTTTTTAATGTTTTCATGCATGGGTTCCGGGGTCAAATCGGAAAATCTGACATGCTGTAAGCATGGACCTGAGGTTAGTTCCATAAAGTTCATAACTTGATGATGTGATTCAGAAGTCAGTTGCACAGGTCTAACACTTTGATATTCTTGCTCAGGGGATAAAATCAGACAGTTTGATATCTTGCATTGGATAACCTAGGGTCAGTTCATCAGATTGCCCATCATGATGAGGGGGACCAGAAATTAAATCTGCAGGCTTTTCTTCTTGGAGGAAGTGACTTGGAGATAACATTGAAAATCTGACACTTTGCAGTGAAGGCTTTTGGGTCAATCTCATGCCCTGATGCTGTGCCTTCTTACTCAGTTCCTCTGATGTCAATTTTTTTTAGTGTGGGCTTGTGTTTCACTTTCTCAGAGTCAACCACTCTGGAATCTGGTTGTTGGATTAAATTAATACACTTCACATCTTGTAATTGTGATTCTGGATCCAACTGCCTAGACTTTACTTCCTGGAGCTGTGGGACTGGGGTCAACTCCATAACATGTGGTTGTGGCCCTGTAGTTAACTGTGTAGATCCTGCCACATCTAATGGAGTTGTCTCATAGGTTAACGTCATCGATTTAAAATCTTGAACTAGTGGTTCTGAGTTCTCATATTGCATTTCTTGTTTTAATGATCCTTTTTCTGAATATGATGGGATGGGTAGTGTCTTCTGATTGTTTTCAACCGTAAATGATGCCGACCCTACTGATTCTGTGTTTTCACATTCTGATTCTAGGTATGTCGCTAATGTTTCAGTAACGTGAAGATGTGACCTTGGAACAATTTTTGTAGATTCTATAACTTGATCTGCTGGGTTTTGTATTAATGCCTCAGAAGTCAGCCTCACATTCTCCCTCTCCTTATTGCCTGGCCCTGTAGTTGGCCCTGTATTTGGCCCTGAAAACAAATGAAAATATGACCTTGGCAACATCCCGGCAGTTTCTGTAACTTCCTGTGAGATCACTGATTCCTCCTTTTGTGGCCAAATTGCAGAAGGTAACTCTGCAGGTGCTATTTCTTGATGTTTGGATCTGTGAGTAAGACCTGCAGTTTGTAACTGTGGTACCATGGCCAGTTTCCTTAATTCTGTGTTTAGTAACTCTTTCTCAGGAATTAATCTTTTAGATTCTTCCAGTGGTGCTGTTAAATTCACACATGTATTGTCATCTTTAAATGATCCCAAAGTAAGGTCCTCACATTTTATACTTTTAGATTGCAGCTTTGAAATCCATGGCATGGATTTCACACTTTGAAACTCATGGTTCTGAGACCGACTTCTCATCAGTTATCACTTGTGAATGTGGTCCTAAATTTTTGGGGAGCATCCTGCATGCCTTGGGGCTCTGGGATCAATACCTCTGATCTTGCACCTCGCATCTCTGAAGTTGGCAACGTGCTTTGTAGTATGCTTTGTAGTATGTTGGGAGTACTTTGTGATGACGCTGAGTTCCTTTGAACGGATTTCAAAGCTTGACTCAATGTCCCTGAGATGTCTCTTAAAGACGATTGCATCAATCTCACAGATTCTTTGGTCTGGTGACAAGTGTCAAAAGTCAGTTTCGTTTTTTTGTGTCTTTATATTGAGGCTCTGAGATAAGTTCTAAAGAATCTAAAACTTGATGCCCTGGGGTCAGTCCTTCAGGTTCTGTGGCACTGGGCTTGAGCTCTATAGATTTCACTGCTTGAGCATGTTTTCCTAGGACCGGTTCCTCATGCTTCTTTCCTTGTTTCTGTGTCACAGAAATGAGCTTCCTACGTTCTGCCACTTGAGGCACTTTCACATCTTTAGTCGTTAGTGTTGGAGCTAAGGTCTTCTGAGATCTTAAATCTTGTAAATTTGGCTTTGGAGCTGATTCTACCAGTTTCAGTTTTGTGTCTCCCTGTAATTGCCTTTTACTCAATTCCATAGGTTTTGTATCTGGAAACACTGGTGGCTGAGACAAATTAAGATGCTCTGTACCTTTCAACTGTGAACTAGGAGTCAGATCGATTTGTTTATTACTTTGCAACTGTGGTAGTGGGGCTAGCTCAGCAGATTTTGTAGTTTGCTCTTCGGGTCCTTGACTCAACAGAGTAGGTTTCACATCTTTCAGCTGAGGCTCAGTAGCTGACTGTATAGATGTCCCACTTTGTGATTGGGGTATAGGAGCCCGGTCAGCAGATTTTACACTTGACATTTGAAGTTCTGGGACCGGTTCTATAAAGTTCACAGTCGGGATATGCTGAGCATATTGTACTATTTGTGGGGTTGAGCCAGTAGTTTTATCTATAGATTTTGTACTTTGTAACCCTGGTCCCAAAGTCACTTTCTCCTGCTTTACATTTTGTAATTCTGAGGGTAACTTTGTAGACTGTATAACCATACAATGCGGTCCTGGCTTTTCATTTTGAAGTGGGAGTAGTCTTTGCTGCAGATTCTGTGACTTGATGCAGTGGCTTTTGATTCATTCCCATAACTTCTATATCTTGACCCAGTGGCCTTGGAATTGTCCCTAAAGATTCCATTACTTTATGAGGTGACTGTGCCAACTCTATAACTTCCTTCCTTTCTGCACATGTGTCAGGGATCAGTTCCATAGTTTCTGTAGCTTGATCACTTTGGGGATTGTTCATCTCTGAATCTTCCATTACTTTATACCTTGGCATTAACCTTGAAGTTTTCATGTCTTCATGAGATAGCCTTGGGAATAATACCATAGAATCCGTGCCTTCATGATAAGGGGACATAGTGTTTCCTTCAGAGCCCAGTTCTTGAGTAGCTGATCCAGAAGTCAAATCCAGAGATATTTTGTCTTGAGATGTTAGCTTTTGGGATAAATCCTTAGTTTCAACATCTTGTGATTGTGGGATAGTAGCCTTTTCCTTCGGTGACCCTTGTATTACTGGAATTTTTTTTGAGAGTGTATACATTGATAGGACATTGGAATCATCCCAACTGATTCTATACCTCTAGATGGTGACTTAGAACCATAATTAGAAGTAATCAAACTATCTGATTGAGTTGCCCTCAGAGTCAAATTTGAAGTTTGAGATACTGAATCTGATGTCAAATCTCTAAATTCTGTAATGCATGGCTGTGCTGCGGAATTAGTCCCATAAAATCCATAGTTTGTAGTAGTGCCACTGGGGTTATTTTCACATAATTTATGACTTGAGGCAATGACCTTGAGACCATTGCCCGTGATTTTGTACTTTGACAAAATGACCCTGGAGTAACTTTTGGTTCTCTGACTTTACTCTGTGGCCTTGAGGTCAAGTCCACTGACTCTGTGATTTTATTCTGTAATGTTGGGGTCATTTTAACAGTTTTTGTGCTCAAATATGGTGGTTTTAGACTCTTCTTTCCTGGCTGTTTGATTTGATGACCAGATTGTGTGTCC
>JAJIBD010010315.1:0-38335 GCA_021461705.1 Cryptotis parvus | reverse complement strand
TTTATTGAATATCTTCTATTCTTTTTAACATCCTAGTTTATTGACAGGCAGGTCTATTGTTCTATTATGACAGATACCCCTAATTCTAATATTCTTTGTGTGTGGTTTTTAATTAAAAACATAAGTGCTCCTGTGGCATTAACAATATACAAGTATATAATCAGTCAACTCTTTATTATTTATGGTAGTTTTGTCCACAAAGTCACCAGAACACTTGTTAACAAGTACTAATCACTCTCTGAAGGGAAAGAGTACTAATTAGGTCCAAGCTCTCTGGTCATAATATTTTTATCAGCAAGTAAATAACCTTGGTTTTTTTGTGTTTCTGCTTAAAGATATCTTTTTTGTATAAGCTTTTCATTCATTGACATTGAAGTCATGGCTAATACCACTATTTTTCTCATATATAAATGAACCTTATATAATAAACATTTTTTTCATAAGGTACACTGCAGCCTCCTTTGTGCTCAGAACACTGAACAACACTTTTTTAACACTTCATTCGGGCCATTTTTAAACAACAGTATCAGCAAAAAAACAAAAAGAAAAGTTCAAAATAAAATTAAGAAACCAAGCAAAAAAAACAGATGTGGCACTAAACAGATCACAGAAAAGACACTTGGCTTACATGAAACATGATAGAAAGCTCATTTAAGAACCTACCTATCAGAGGTTTCCAAACTTTCACCCTCTTTAACTCCTCTACAAATGACCACAAAAGTGAGCCAGGAATTAACTGGGGGGGGGGGTTACATTTTTTAATTATGGAACCAACAAATATTGAGAACTACACTATTCCAGAGTCTCTCAGAGTCTCTCAGACATGGGGCAGAACTGTTCCTTGCTCTCCCTGTGCACAGCCGTTCATGAGGCATTCGGGAGGCATGACGGGTTCTAGCTCTGGCCCACACCACGGCAGAGCCTCACAACAAGCCAGACCACCACCCTCACTCCATGGGTGCCGCCATTTTCCACATTTGAACTTCCTCTCGTCAGAACTCCACCCAGCAGACCAGCCCGGTTCATCAATAAATGCTTTATTTGGAGGTGTTTAAAAGAGTTTGCCTACCGCTCGGCAAGCCTGGCAAGCTTCTCGTGTTGTATTTGATATGCAAAATTCCAGTAACAATTACATTAGGTCATTCCCATGACCTAATATAATGGTATATGTTCCTGTAGCAAGCGGATGCCCCTGGCTCTACTGGCATGAGACAGGACATATGAGATATTACTGGTACCCGCTCTAGCAAATAGATGATCAACGGGAAGATAGTGATCGTGATCATGACACTGTGTTTACCTAAAAACAGTTTTAATCTGCAGCTTCATTTTCAAAACTTTCTGTTAATCATAAGTAGATTATTTTATGGAAATGCATGAAAAGAAGTGTTCTAATTTTCCATGTAATATAGTTCCAACTTATTTCTCTTTAATCTCAACATCATAAAATTTCAAGATAAGTATATGAAATCTAAGTACTCATTTAAAAATAATAAAAAATACAGATCTTCTGTAAAAACATCAATAAAAGAAAGATTACCTGTGGGCTCCTTGGGACACATCTGGCAGTGACTGCACTGGTCGGATGTGTTTTGTTGAATCTACCTCTTTTTTAAAGAAAACATCACTACTGCTTCCTTGAGGCACTGGTGAAGAACTGTGGCTTGAAGCCATTGCATAAAATCACCACTCAACTGAAAATAAGAAAAAAATAATAATCACAACACAGCACAAATAAGTAATCTAACTATAAGTATTATGCATATTAGAAACTTTTTTACAAAAACACATTTTTCAAAATTACTCAAAGTATATGTGTAAAATTCGGATATTTGCTATTTTAAGAGACACAAATAAATGAGCTTGCTAAGTTATTCTTGTTTACAAAGTATTCTTCACAAAGTGAAATATCCTAACAGCACTTCTGGCGCCCAAAGTACAGTAATAAAGCTTCATCCAAGATATATCAGATTAGAAAATTCAGAAAGTACATAACACATTATGGTAAAATAGATTAGATTCATGGCGTTTTTGAAATCTGACTGCCTGTGTTCACATCTCTGATCCATTCACTAGCAATGTAAGAGATTTTCTTAACCTCTGTATCTTGCCTCACCTGTAAAAATGGAAATAGAGACCTCATTTTATAAACATTGTACAAAAGAATAGTCCGGAGCCCTTCCCCACCCTAATCCCTTAGTCAGTTCTCCTCCAATGTAGCTACCAGAACAAAAACCAAGGGGGAAAAGGTGGGCCACGTAAAAAGATGTGATTCAGTGATTCAGCAATAGAGTTCATACCTCTCCTAGAAGGTCCACACACACACATACACATACACACACACACACACACACACCATGCAAAAAAATAAAGTATATATATTTATATGTGTGCATTATATATACATTATATATACTTTATATATATATGACATTTAAAACAATGTTTGCCTCAAAGTTGGTGATCATAAATGTTATATATTATAAAGATTATTACTATGAGGTTGTCACTATAAATAAAAATAGACTTACTATCAAGATACTCTGTTACATTAAGTAAACAATCAAAGCACTAAACAAAGGGTGAGAGTGACAGTACAGCAGGTGGGATGTTTTCCTTGCATATGGCCTACTAGGTTTGATCTAGTGATCACTGAGCACAGAGCCAAAATAAGTAAGCCCTGAGCAAAGCCAGGTGTGGCCAAAAAAAAAAAAAAAACTAGGCAAAACATAGACCTATACTTCTACACACCACTGATGTGGCCACAAAACAACAATAAAACAATGCTGTTAGACCCCTCCCAGGAGAAAACCTGTAATGCTGTCTTTTTGTCTAGCTTTTTTAGTCTGTAAATTCCTTGGCAGTCTGATAATACCTATGGACCCTTCTCACATTTAAAATGCACATAATACAAAAAAATTACCATTACAGTAAACAAATATACTTAAATATTTACAATCTATATAAATTGTAATACAGCCAAATTTTTGCTTCTTTTTTTTTTTTTTTTTTTTTTTGCTTTTTTGGGTCACACCCGGCAATGCTCAGGGGGCTTCTCTTGGCTCTGCACTCAGGAATCACTCCCTGGCGGTGCTCGGGGACCATATGGGATGCCGGGGATCGAACCCAGGCCGGCATGAGCGGCCGCGGCAAGGCAAACGCCCTACCCGCTGGGCTATCACTCCAGCCCCTTGCTTCTCAATGTAAATCTAACTTCCAAGTAAAAATAAAAAATGATAAATGGACATAAATATCTGAAATTTCTACAGGTAACAAAGTTAGAGAAAGTATTAATAACTCTGTGAAGGTCACCCTACACAGAGAATTTAAGGACTACTAAAGTAGGCAAAATAGTTTCTCCGCTGTGGCATTAGTGACATTTTGAGCTTGATTCCTTCTTTGGGGGAATTCTCCTGTACACTGAAGGATCTTTAGCCACATCCCTAGACTCCATACATCCATTTAGATGCCAACATCATTCCTCTGACTCAGCCATAATAACCAAAAGAGTCTACAGTCCAGAGTCAAAAGTCCCAGAATAAGGGAAAAGAAGGTAGAGAGCAAAATCACCAAGTTAAGAACAACTAAATTAGGAAATCACTAACTGAATTAGGACCACTAACTACAATAAAGAAAAAATATTAGAAAATGATGAAAACAGCAGTCTAGAACAGAAGCTACTCTGATGACAAAAAAATATTTTTTTTTCTTTGATGGAAAGAAACTAGGGAAACAGAGTACTTGAAACTAATACCTTAGGAGACATACATATATAGATCAAATAGAAAACCTGGCGGTACAATGAACAAAATTAAAATTATAGCATCTACTCTAGAAGGAGGTTCTTTGTCCTTTGAGATTAGACGCTATAATTAGATGCTATAAAGGACAAAGAACCCCAGGTCAGAGCACATCTCTTCTACTCCACCCATTCTCCCTGCATTAACATACGCCTCAGAGACCTGGGGCCCTACGAAAGTAGGATGAGAATGCTATTGGGTCTCCCAGAGAGAGGAATCGAAAAGAGCTATGCTTGGAATATCATGCCTCACTCAAGTGAGAGAAGGAATCCAGAGTTCCGACCTCCTTAGACAATCCAGAGTCAGGGACGCTGACTCGTTTGCCAAGCCGTCAAAAATCAGATGGGCTGGACACGTAATGCGACTTGGAGACGACCTGCTGGACTCGAGTTATTACTGACTGGATCACACAGGGCGTCAAAGACTATGTGGCTGCCCACCTACAAGATAGTCAGACTTTCTTCGTCAAGTCCCTGAACAAATGATTTGAGCTTCTTTGTTTTTCTGAAGCAAGCAGATGCCATTGGGCTACAATGGTACGTGATAGGGTCAAATGGAAATGCTACTGGCGCCTGCTTTGAGCAAACCGATGAATAATGGGATGTCAAGTGATCAAGTGATCAAGTGATCAATCTAGAAGGACTTCAAATAAATATCTGCCTCAATTTTCTATCTAATATATGAATTCTTTCTATAAGGGGTCTTTCTGCCTCCACTTGAAAATTCTCATTAATAAAGAACTAACTACTTTAAAAGATTATTGACGTAAAAACAACTGCAATTGCTCTAGGGGGAAATATGCTCATAGTGCACAGAATCCTCTGTACACTGTAGAGGAAATCTCCATATTTTCTGTCATTATTCCGAGCTCAACTGCATTACAGAAGTGATGAAGTAGAGAATTCTTGTTATAGAAAATTATACAAAGGGGAAAAGTGAAGAAAAAGAGGAATAATGGGAATTCAGAACAAGTGCAAGACAGATACATTTAAGAAAAGAAGCAATCATAAATATAACCATTCCTATAGAGGCCAAGGAGAAGTGACCAGGAAGAAAAAAAATGCGTAGTTAACATACTGTGAGAAAGATCAAAGAAACGCAAAAAAGATCTGGGATTAGAGCAGTTTTCAGGACAGTGCCTGGAGCATAAATTACATCACAAAAGATTAAGTAAATTGATGAGAAATAAAGCAACAAGATCAAAATCTTTTGCGTGGTGAAAGAAGAGTTAGACATTGAGCAAGAATTTTTTAGGTCATAGGAAACTTCAGCATACTTGTAGCAAACAGCAAGAAACAAACTGAAGGAACAAAAAAAAGTGGTGGACAGTCTGAGCGATGGCGCAGTGGGTAGGGCATTTGCTCTGCATGTGACTGGCCCAGGTTTGATCTCCGGCATCCCAACTGCCAGGAGTGATTCCTGAGTGGAGAGCTGTTGGATGACAGGTCTAGCTAGCATAGGAGCTTTGCTGTTTAATCCACTCTAGTTTAATTTACTTACATATTTCTTAAACCAGGGTTCATGCCAATGAGATCTCTTTTCTGTGTAAACATTGGTGGAGGGTGTAGCAGTTACAAGAGTCATTTTGACTCTGAATCAGTAACTTCTGAAACATTACTATAATCTCTACTATGATTTCAATGTTACCTAGATTGGGCACAGTTCCTCTTTATACCCACTGGCCCCAACGCGTGGACAGTTAGAATTTACCAGGAGACCACCACCCCACCACCAGTCAACATTGAGACTATCGTTTAAGGTTAAGCAAGGTTCATGATAGTTTGTGCTCATGACCCTTTCAGTAAACAGAGGACAAGATGAGCATGACCCTTTCAGTAAATAGAGGACAAGATACTCAGAATCACCTTGGTACAGAATAGAAAATAGACAGACCTTGTGGGTACCATCTAGATTACATGAAAGTCATAAAATTATGATATTTCTCCCCATGAATGTACATCGATTGAGATGTATTTCTTTTATACCAGTTCTCTCCACTCTCTTCAGTGTTTTGACATAAGAGATAATCTCAGAGAAAGGGATTTGTCCCTGGCACACCATTTGTTTAGACCTGATACAAGGTCTACACCTAGAAGCTGATTTGTTGATCTTTGTTGACATGACCCTCCCTGAAGATTATGATTACTCTTGGGTATATTTAGGGACTGACTTGAGGTGCAAGGGATCCAGTTGGTGGTGGGAGACTTGGGTCCCAGTGCATGGTCTGTGACAAAGAGAGATCTGAGCAATCCAATTATTTTGGTTATTGGAGCTACGGAGCTTATTTTAGTAAAAGTGTTTAGAACTGCACTGGACTCCTAAGTTTTCATCTATTCCCTGCTGGCTTTGGAGGTAGAAGGGAACTCATTTTTCTGATATTGTTGGGGACCCCAGCAGCTCCCGACAGAGAGTCAGGAGTAATCCCCTGAGTACTGCCAGATGTGGCAGAGCCAGGAGTAACACCTGAGCACAGCAGAGTGTGGCCCCAAAACCAAAACAAAAGCAACGTGGATAATAGAGATTCAGAGAGGAGAAGGTTAAGTGTAAGGGGTAATATGGAGTAGAGTAGGGGTGACCACATAAGACCTATGAGATCAAGGGTCTGGCCCTCACAGGGCAGATGTATGCTTCTCATCGGCCATCTGCAGTCTTTCTGCTTCTCCTGTATGGCGCTCAAATGTTCTTATACGTATTCAAATAGCTCTTGGCTGAAAAAAGTTCCCACCCCTGGGGTGGAGAGACAGGAGCAGAAAGAAAAATGGAAGCCAGGGACTGAGGCACCTTATGCTATCTCCCACTTCAAGTGAGGTCAAAACTTCTCTTAATCAACCATGAGGAAATAAACAAGCTACTCTAGGAAAGTTGCTTCCCATCTTACTCCCTCCCCAGTGCCCCTTCAACAGGGGGAAAGAGATCATTGGCACTCGGGCATGGATCGCCTCTCTCCCCACTACCACTTCTGCAGGCTCTCTGAAGTCTGAGTGCACAGAAAATATGTTATCAATGAATGAGGAAAGGATGTCAGAGGAGAAGAAATGGAAAAGACAGAAAAAAGTAATTAACCACCATGAACATTTGTGAAGCATTATGCCATTTATAACTGCCAGTTTAATTCAGATTATCTTGCTGATCTTCAAAATAGTTCAGTATGTTTTTTTTAATTATCAGTAAATGAATGACTCAATGATTCCCATTAAGTGGATCAATGAAGATTTCTGAGTAACTTGGTTTCAGACCATTTTTCTAGCTAACTGTGAAGCTGGGACTTGAATTCAGATCTTCTGATTTTAAACTCCAACCTTATATCTCTCTACCATATAGCTGATGTTGGGTACCACATGGCCCTCCGAGCATCTTTACCTCTAGTATAAGCATCCCCAGAACAAAAAGATGTGGCCCCTGTAACACAGAGCCTGAGTATGATGGTATCCTCAGCACTGTTCAGTCCTCTATATAATGATATCGTCAGCCCTGTTCAGGTCCTCTATATATGATATCCTCAGCGGCTGTTCAGGTCCTCTATATAATGATATCCTCAGCGCTGTTCAGGTCCTCTATATAATGATATCCTCAGCACTGTTCAGGTCCTCTATATAATGATATCCTCAGCGCTGTTCAGGTCCCTCTATATAATGATATCCTCAGCGCTGTTCAGGTCCTCTATATAATGATATCCCTCAGCACTGTTCAGGTCCTCTATATAATGATATCCTCAGCGCTGTTCAGGTCCTCTATATAATGATATCCTCAGCGCTGTTCAGGTCCTCTATATAATGATATCCTCAGCGCTGTTCAGGTCCTCTATATAATGATATCCTCAGCGCTGTTCAGGTCCTCTATATAATGATATCCTCAGCGCTGTTCAGGTCCTCTATATAATGATATCTCAGCGTGTTCAGGTCCTCTATATAAGATATCCTCAGCGCTGTTCAGGTCCTCTATATAATGATATCCTCAGCGCTGTTCAGGTCCTCTAATAATGATACCCTCAGCTGTTCAGGTCCTCTATATAATGATATCCTCAGCCCTGTTCAGGTCCTCTATATAATGATATCCTCAGCGCTGTCCAGGTCCTCTATATAGATATCCTCAGCCCTGTTCAGGTCCTCTATAGATATCCTCAGCGCTGTTCAGGTCCTCTATATAGATATCCTCAGTGCCTTCAGGTCCTCTATATAATGATATCCTCAGCGCTGTTCAGGTCCTCTATATAATGATATCCTCAGCGCTGTCCAGGCCCTCTATATAATGGTACTCTCAGCGCTGTGCAGGCCCTCTGAGCTGATCAGCCCAGTTAGCCGTGAATCAGAGAATGATGTCCCACTCCACAGAATGCCAATTGAGAAGGCCCCCTGTTCACAAGGGGTGGGGGGAGAAAAATAAACAATATCTGCTAATGCCTCTTATCCATCCCAGGCAGCCAGTTTGAGTGGTCTCCTCTTCTTAGTTTCTCTCCTTGTCAATCACTAACACAGTAATAATTATTTGTTTTTGAAACTGCATATGAAGTCATAACTGAAAAAAGTTATGCTGGGCCCATGGAGAGAGCTCCTTGGGCAATAATGTATTCTTTACATGCAGGAGGCCCAAGTTTGAGCCCTACAGTGATCCCCATCTATTATTTTTTAAAGATATAATTTGTGTATATAACGGCAGAGCCTGGCAAGCTACCCCCGTGTCATATTTGATATGCCAAAAACCAGTAACAATTATAGACCTCATTTCCTTAACCTGAAGGAATGATCTGAGGCTCTTCGTGTTCCTGGAGCGAGCAGATGCCCTTGGGCTACACTAGCATGCGACAGGAGATGTTACTGGTGCCCGCTCAAGCAAATCGATCAACGGGAAGACAAGTGATACAAGTGATAATTTGTGAGCTGCAATATAGGATTAATATACTACTTTTAGGCATCATTTTGGTGCTTTCAACAAGAAAATGTGTTCCAAGATTAAGTAACTGATATTTTTTTCTGTCTTTTTTGGGTCACACCTGGCTATTCTCAGGGGTTACTCCTGGCTCTGCACTCAGAAATTATACCTGGCAGTGTTTGGGGGATCATATGGGACGTTGGGGATTGAATACAGGTGGGCAGGGTGCTAAGCAAATGCCCTCC
This sequence comes from Cryptotis parvus, assembly GCA_021461705.1. Lineage (NCBI taxonomy): Eukaryota > Metazoa > Chordata > Mammalia > Eulipotyphla > Soricidae > Cryptotis > Cryptotis parvus. The sequence goes on along the minus strand of JAJIBD010010315.1, from coordinate 29,421 downwards.
CCGCTGTATTATCACTTATTTTTTTGTTTCAGAGTATGGATTTGGGGACTACACCTAGTGGTGTTCAAGGGGCCTTGAACATAATACTCTTGTGGCTCAGGGATCACACCTTGAGGTGCTCAAGAGACTTATAGGTATTAAGGATTAAACTGCTGTGGGTTAAGCATCTTAACTCTTATATTATCTCTTTGACCCTAAATAACTGACTTCTTAAAAATAAAAATCCCACCATGCAATACTTTTAACAACAGGGCTTCATGCATTACACAACACTGTTCCCCCCCCCCACAATGTTCCGGGGTGGGGAACATTTGTTTCAGTGTCCCTTACCAACCTCCCCCAAACCCAAGTTGTCTACTGAAAACTAGTTTTCAGGGCTGGAGCGATAGCCCAGCGGGTGGGTGTTTGCCTTGCACGTGGTTGGCCTCATGCTGGCCTGGGTTCGATCCCTGGCATCCCATATGGTCCCCAAGCACCATCAGGAGTGATTCCTGAGTGCAGAGCCAGGAGAAACCCCTGAGCATTGCGGGTGTGACCAAAAAAAAAAAAAAAGAAAGAAAGAAAAAAAAAAACTAGTTTTCAGTATCTGCTGCCTTTGACATTTGAATAACTGACTTTTAAATAAAGTCATCTATCTGTAACTTGAGAAAATATCAATATTTTTTACACAGGAGCTGGACAAAAGTATTATTTTTAATACAATTTTGGATAAGTTTAGTAAAAGACTCAATACTCCATGTTTTTATAAAAAGCAAAAATACAATGTCACTAAATTTAGGAGTACTGACACACATACACAAAGAATAATCATAAGAACAATCATACTGGGGCCAGAGCAATAGTCCAGCAGGTAAGGCGTTTGCCTTGCACATGGCCAGCCCATGCCGGCCCGGGCTTGATCCCCGGCATCCCATATGGTCCCCGAGCACCGCCAGGAGTAATTCCTGAGTGTAGAGCCAGGAGAAACCCCTGAGCATTGCTGGGTGTGACCCAAAAAAAAAAAAAAAAAAAAAACCAACATACTATACTGCCCTGCTAACAATTAATTTGTTAAAAATTAATATATCTTTGGGGGCGGAGCGATAGTCCAGAGGATAGGGCATTTGCCTTGCACGTGGCCTGCACTTGCCGCCTGGGTTTGATCCCCGGCATCCCATATGGTCCCCCGAGCACTGCCAGGAGTGATTCCTGAGTGGAGAGCCAGGAGAAACCCCTGAGCATTGCCGGGTGTGACCCAAAAAAAAAAAAAAAAAAAAGAAAGAAAAAAAGAAAAGTTAATATATCTATTTTCAAATCAGTAATTGAAACCACTCAAATATCTCACAGTCAAAGAAGTATCTCACAGTCAAAGAAGTATCTCACAGTCAAAGAAGTCACAGCATTTCTGAAACTTTAAAGACCAGTTCCTAGTAAACAACAAAAGTTACGCTTTTTCTACACAGTCAACATACTAATAACAATATACTTCCACACTACTTAAGGATAAGACTTGTCACCTAACAAACCTAGTTTAGTTCTTTTTTTTAAGTTTTTAAGAATTATGGATCATTATCTACTGCCCACAAAGTCCTTAATAATGAAGTTCAAATTTAAACATAAAGATGCAGGCTTTCAATAAATACCAACAAATGAAGGCTGTCACATTAGTACCTGTGTACTTATCTGGGGCATTAAAGAATATGGAAGAAAAGAAACCCAGAAAATAAGAATTAATTGATTAATCAGTTACTTATGCAACCTACTGATTCAAGCTACTATTTTTTAGATTTCCTCATCTGGTTCATGTAATCTATTTGTGATGGAAGCAGGAAGCTGATGGCCTTAAAGATATTTTCTAATGGGCCAGGGAAATAGTTCCAGCTGCTGGAACATATGTCCTGAAAGCCAGAGATTCAAACTCTTGCACTGTATGGTTCCCAAAGTACTGCCAGGAAGGACCAGGGAACCCCTGAAATACTACTGAATGTGACTCCAAAACAAATATATATATGCATATATACAATATTTATGTATTTATTTATATGTGTGTATTTCCAATCCTGATATTCTAATAATCAGCAGCAAAAAATATTCTGTCAACTTTTTCTGATACCCAGCTGACCTAACCATTTGTTGAGGTCAATAAAGCCAAATGTTAACTTTTTCTTTCTCCAAATTTCTTATTAATTTATATTACCTACAACCATCAGTACGTAAGTTGTTGAAGACACAATTTATCAGTACAGTGTTCAATTGCTTATTCTCTGACCCAAATATTTTAATTTGGTGGAGGGTGATGAGGACAGTTTGGGCCACATCCCGCAGTCCTATCTAGGCTTACTCCTGGCTCAGTATTCAGGGTCTCTCCTGTCAGTGCTTGGATCCTGTGGTGGCAGGAATTGAATCTGGGTCAGCTGAACGCAAGGCAAGTGTCTTAGTCCCTGTACTATCTCTCCAGTCCCCTCACCCAAATATTTTAAACATGTGCGTTTATTTTAAAAGCTTTTTGATACCACGTCCATGAATGAGCCCCAATCAGCAAATAATAAAACAGAAAGTAGACTAGGTCTAGGATGGGTGGAAACAATGGGGAATAACTTCTAACAGGTCCTAGATTTCTTTATGAGGTGACAAAAATATTCTAAATCACATTATAATGATGTTTGCATAACTCCATAAATACATGAACCACTGAAATTTTACACATCAAATGAACCTATTTTATGCTACATAAATTGTATCTCAATAAGTCGTAAAAACCTAACAGTTAAAAAAAAAGAAATTTCAATCTATTTTTATTGATAGGAAAGGAAATATAGTTAAGAACAAGTCCTAGAAAATTACTAGATTTTTGTCAGATTCTTCCCAAGTATAGAGAAGCTATACGTGTTATTAAATTTCAGGGTTATTTTTTTCTGTAAAACTAATATTTGATTATTTGCAAGCCTGGAAGAAAACAGAGGCATAACGATGATCTTTCCTATGCCCTTAAATTTAGTAAGCCAGTCAAGAGCACTAGCCAAGGCCAGATGCCACCTTTTTTTTCCCAGGATGGCTGGCAAAGGAGCAGCTACTATGATTGCCCTACGTTACAGACTCTGGAGTAGCCATAACGGAAGTCAATGTGGTGCCCTCTTCCACCTAATAACAGGCCCTTCTGCTCCAGTCAAGTTTTAAAAACAAAGCCAAACAAAACTGTCCCTCCAGCCAACTTAACTACAAACGCCTGAAAACTTCTAGCCAGAACCACCCCCACCCAGAAAAGTCACCTGGAATCCTGACCTCAGAAACACTTTAGAGAAAAAATGTATATTCTTGCTTCATAGCCCTTAAGTTAGCACCAGTAATATAGCAATACCTATAAAAGTCCACAGTTGAAGTTTCTTCAAAGTTTGCCATTCCGTGAGTTATATAAGATTTTATTTTAATTCTGACTTAAAAATTAATTCCTATCTAGGATTAAATTTTAATTGTTTCAGAAAAATATATGCACACTTAAAAGAATGTACTAAGAAACTTAATGTAAGAAACTAAAAGTTTCTTAGTACATTTTAAAACCAATAAAAAGTATTCAGAAAGCAAAGTATGAGTGTGACGATACCTCTACAAGGATAAAACATGAATAACAATATAGAAAAGAAATATAGACAGTCTTTACGGTGGTGATGCATTCTTCATAAAGAAAATCATTACTTTAATTTTAAAAGTAGTCCTGGATTACAATGTCTCTCCCTGGTAGTGAATAAAGTTAAAGTTACCATAGTATAATTTTTAAATAGCCAAATAAAATCGCAAGCATCTAAAGCCCCCAAAACCACACTATCATTTAAAATTTAAATATAATGATCATTTTTATACTCCATTATGATCACTATGACCCATCCGTCCAGCAATACCCATTTCTAGGAAGTAAGGCTCTGACTTCACTCAGTACAAACAGAATCAAACAAATCCCCCGTCATTCCGTCATCATCAATGCTTCCAAACTATTAAAGCTCTCAATGGGGACTTACTTTTCAGACTAGAACTGTTGCACCTATCTGTAAAAAATCAACCTGTATGTCCATCCAAACCTGTAGTTGAAGTGATTACAACACACATTTCTCCATATACTATAACAATACGACTTCCTGGTAAGCATTTACTACTAAGACCTCCCTCTGGTTTGACAAATCAGAAACTGAATCCAGCACAACTAAAAACACTCCCCGCACAACTTGATTCACCGAAAGTCAGAAGGACCTTCATGAAGAACAGAAAGTAAAGTCAATGAAAAGGTCCCTTTTCTTTCCTTTTGGTTTTTAAATTTTGCAACCCAAGTCAGCCAAAATTCTAAAAATACCATCCCCGCACACGGACAGACCCAGGAGCTGCTTATTATCCCGAGCAGGCGAAAGTTTCCTTGCAAAAGAGGCGAGGGAGGGCAGGCCTGCCTCAATCCCTGCAGAGACGCAGAGAAACAAAACCGAAGACAATTAATGCCCAAACAAATGAGCGCCAGCTCAACTGTCAAACTGCAAGGGGGTGGGGGAGAGAAAAGAATTTTGCTTAGCGTTAGCCTTTCTTGGCAAGAAAACTGCTTTTTCGTTTGGGGGAGGGGTGGTGGTGGTTGTTGTTGCTGTTGTTGTTTAGGCTTTTCTTTTTTAAATAACACTTAAACGACTCCAGTAGGTTTAAAGGAGGGCAAAGGGCCCGCAGGAGCCAGAAAGGGAAACTTTGGGGTGGGGTGGGGGCAGCAGCTAAGCAGAAGGGCGGAAGTTCCGCAGCCCGGGATCCCCGTGCGGGGTGAGGGCGGCCGCCGGGACCCGGAGGAGAGCGAGGACGGGCAGGGCAGAGAGCGGGTGGCCGCGCTGAGAGTGGAAGCGACCGAAGTGACCGAAACTCCGTCCGCCGGGGGCCGGGGAGGAGACGCAGGGGGTGGGTGGGGTCTCGTTCCCTCCCTCCACGCCGGGTCCGGGCGAGGGGTGGGCCGCGAGGCGCGGGGAAGCGAGCGGGGCCGGCCCACACCTACCTGCGGGTCCCGGGCAGCCGCCCCAGAGCGAGGCCTAGTGCATCGCCGCCGCCTCAGCCTCCACGTCGCGCCCAGGCGGCTGCTCCGCGGCCGGGCCCGAGCCCGGCTTCCCGCCCCCGGCCCGCGCCGGCTACCCGGTCGGCCCCGGGAGCACTGGCCGCCTTCTGGAGCCCAGCTCCGCTCGGGGATGAGAGACGGCAGCGGCGGCTCCCTCACGTCTCTCCCGGGTGTCCTGTCAGCCAGCAGTTTCCCCCCAGGTCCGCAGCGCCGCCTCCGCCGCTGCTGCCACCGCCTCTCCCACATCCCCGGCCTCCAGTCGCCGCCGCCGCCGCCGCCGCCGCCCCGCGCCGCGACCACTCGCCCTGGCGCTACTGCCCCCCGCTCCACTGCTTCCCCCCCACACCCCGCCGGCCCGGCTCGGCCCGGCTCGGTCCGTCCGGGGGACACCGCGCCGGAGGCCGCCGCGAGGCCGCCGCAGCCCCCAGCCCACAATCCACCGCACGGCTCCGCCGGGCGGGAGGGCCGCGGCCCGGGCCGCGGGAGCGCGCCGGCCGCCTTGGGGACAGGGGCGAGGGCGCGGGAGCTGCCCGCGCGTCTCTCCGCGCCGCTTCTAGGAGCCCCACATGCAGAGGCAGAACCCCACGATGAACTCGACTCCCCAGCCACCCCCAACCCGAGTTGTTCGCGGAAGCACCTGGGGATGCCGCCAGCAGCCTTCCCCTAGGACTGGCCTGAGCTCCCTGAGCGTGGCCCTCGCCCACCTCCAGGTCCAGCCCACTCCCAATGTCCCTAAGTCACCCAGGACCTATTAAAGTAAATGCTTCCGCAGCACCCCACTCTCCTCAAAGTGTAGTTTCCCAAATACGTGTCACTTCAGGGGTTAGCGATCACCCCCTCACCGAGAACCCCCTGGACTCAGGAAAGAGCGTATGGTCATCTACCAGGGTCCCCACCTACTTCCCTGGAGTTTCCCCCACATCTAGGCCTTTCTCCCAGGCGCCTCTCACAGTCCTTCAACACTGAAAAAAAAAATTTCCTGCAATTTGATGAAGATCCTTCAAGTGTGCCTGTTGTTAATAACTCCTTGTGATTTAAGAGTAGCTCAAATCAGTCTGATTTCGGAGGGCTTGTAAAATCCAACATCAAACCTCTTGCCTTTAGAAATAAAGTCTCTAACTGGACAAGGAAATGCAGTGTTGGAAAGAGGGATGGGGGGTGGGGAGACGCCTGGATCACCCTAGACCCCAGAGTGTGGTGAGGAGAAAGAATAGGGAAAAAATTGAGAGGAAGAATATATAGTCAGGAAACAATGGTGAACAGGGAGCAAAGGAATCCATAGGTGATGTAAAGAAGTCTAAATTTTTTGTAAAGATTTGATGTAAATAAGTTTGTAGATTTTGTAAAGAATTTGATGTAAAGAAGTTTAAAGTTTAGAGAAGTTTAATTTTGAAATTAGTTCTTTAAGGGCCAGAGAGTACAGCAGGCAGGGCGAGTTCTTTCAGGTGACCTACCTGGGTGGGATCCGGCTTCCCATATGGTCCCTTGAGTCCATCAGGAGTGATTCCAGGGCCCAGAGCCTGGAGTCAGCACTGAGTATCACTGGGTGTGGAACCCCCAAACAAAACTACTTCTTCACTTAAAAAATATGAAATCAAAAGTGAAAATGTAACAATTGCAAATTGAAAAATGCTGAGGATGGGTCAGGCGATACTACAGTGGGTAGGGTGTTTGCCTTGCCAGCAGCTAATCCAGGTTTGATCACCAGCATCCCATATGGTTCCCAGATCCTGATAAGTAATCCCTAAGTATCACTAGGTGTGACCCAAAAAAGACGAAAAAAAAAGTTGATGAAAGTCTCATTCTTAATAACTGACTTTGAAAATTACAGACATAAAATGCTTTGTGAAGGGGCCAGGAGCGATAGCAGTGGGTAGGGAGTTTGCCTTGCATGCAGCCAACCCGGCTTAGATCCCAGGAAACCCATATGATCCCCCATCACCGCCAGGAGTAACAACTGAGCATCGTCAGGTGTGACCTAAAAAAGAAAAAAAAAAATGCTTTTGAAGTATTTTACCCACTATGGAGCTAAAGTTGAAGAGGATTTAAAAAACAAAAGTAGGAAGCATAAAGAAAGGAAATTCCTTACCAAAAGTGGAAATTACCACAAATGTGTGGGAGGCAGAGATTAGGTAAGACAGAAAAGGGAACATGTGCGAATAAATGTTGAAAGAGCTAATACCAACCTAGAACTGAGCATTAAATACAGGCAAAAAAAAATGCACATGATGGCCTCTAAGTGTATGTAGTGAAACCCACAATATGTAAGAGAAGGCAAAAGAGAGAGAGGGAGAGAGAAAAGAGATAAAGAACCTGCCACGGAAGCAGGCTATGGGAGGGGAGGGAATTCTCGACATTGGTGGTGGGAAATGGGCACTGGTGGAAGGCGGGTGCTGGAACACTATGTGACTGAAACCTCCAAACATGAACAACGTTGTAATTGTGTATCTCACAGTAGTATAATAAAATATTAATAAAAAAGGAAATTCTTACATTATATTATTATATTTTAACTTTCTACAATGCTATAATAAGAACAATCCCTGACTTGAAATAAATTTAATTATAAACTATAAGTCCACTCAAATCCCTGATCTCAGAGGAAACCAAATGAGTTGCTATCATGAAAATATTAAGGAGTCACAAATTTTATCTAAAGTCAGAAAGGAAATTTATTTCCCTTTTCGTCTACAGTGAATTCATAGAATTTTTTTTTTTCTTTTTGGGTCACACCCGGCAACACTCAGGGTTATTCCTGGCTCCTCCCTCAGGAATTACTCCTGGTGGTGCTTGGGGGACCATATGGGATGCTGGAGATGGAACCCGGGCGGCAGCGTGCAAGGCAAATGCCCTACCTGCTGTGCTGTTGCTGTGGCCCCGAGTTCATAGATTATTCTAAGAAATTATTTAGCAAGTTTCTATATTTTAAATAAGAATCAGGAAGTCAACAATAGCTCCAAAGTTGCCTGGTAATTTGGCTTCTTAAGAAAATATTTGTACTTACATCCCACTTCATCCAAAAAAACATTCAAATTGCTCCAATTGATATTTAGAGTAAATGAAGTCTCTCCCAAACACTCAACAAGACAGACTAGTTTGCTTCCCTTGTTATCCATCTGATAACATATTAAAGAGATAATATAGATAACATATTAAAGAAAGAAAACATATGGAGTATTATGCTTTGCTTTTTCAAGGATCCATCTTAATGTTTACTTTTACCTTTCCACAGTTCATAATCATGAATTTAAGCAAAAGTTATTACTGAAGATGAGGCTCAAAAAAAAAAAAGCTAGAGAAAACAAACAAACACACAGATGTCTACTGGACCAGTAATTGTTTAGTTTTTGGGGGCCACTCCCAGCAGTGTTCAGAGCTTACTCCTGGCCAGGAATCACTTCTGGTCATGGTCAGAGAATGGTATGTGTTGCTGAGGATCAAACCCTGTAAGTCACGTGCAAGGCAAGCTCTGCTCTATCTCTCCAAACCAAATCACGTATTTTAAATGCATAAAGTTTCAAATTAATTAATATGTTAATGAGATACCCTTTGACTCGATTCATTTTTTAAAAGAAAAGTTAAATAAATATGAGAGCTGGAGAGATAGTAGAGTAAGGCATTTGCCTTACACGTGGCTGATTCAGGTTTGATTACAGCACCAAGTATGGTCCCCAGCCCTGTTATGAGTGATCCCTGAGCACAGAGCCAGGTGACAATAACAAAAAAAGAATTAGGTCACCAGAGAGATAGTTCGATGATTTGAGCACATGTTTTGCATGCAGAAGACCCAGGTTGACCCCAACCAAGCACCTTATACGGTCCTCAGAGTGGAACACTGAACTGAGTCCCTGAGCATTATTGTATGCCCCTTTCCAAAGAAAGAAATTAGGAATGATAATACCACTCGCATATTCTCCTTAGGAGAACAACTCATTTTCTAATACACTAATACCTACTAAAGACTTATGTTTATGTTTCAGTACATATTTGTGTTTGTGGCAATAGTAAGATTAATGTGCCTGTATAATAAACATCATCTTTAATGATTTGCTTGATGGAAACTATATTGTCACATGCCAATATAAATGTAGAAGGGAAAGGGGACATTGGTAAATAAAAATAATCTGAAAAATCATTTTCAATTTAACTAGACATGAGCACTATCCCTCTTTTACCATAATGTGAATTGTAAACACTGTAACATTTACAAATAGCTTAAGGACCACAAAAGTACAAAGGTGAGGGTGTCTGCCTGGTATGCAGTCATCTCCTGTTTGACCCCAGAGCACTATTCAGAGTGACTTTTGAGCATAGACCCAGGAGTAGCCCTTGAGCACCTCCAGCTGTGACCCAAATCAAAATTTTTAAGAAAGTAAATCACTTGTCACTTGTATCACTTGTCTTCCCGTTCATCATCGATTTGCTCGAGCCGGCACCAGTAACATCTCCATATGTCCTGTCACATGCTAGTATAGGCTAAGGGCATCCGCTTGCTCCAGGAACATAAAGAGCCTCAAACCCTTCCATCAGGTCAAGGGAATGAGGTCTATAATTGTTACTGGTATTTGGATGAGCTGCGCAGGAGTAAGAGAGCGGCATAGAATGCCTTCAAAGGCATCGAAGAAATAGCTAAAAAGGACAAAAAACCTCCGGCTCCGGGCACATCTCTTTGACTCCACCATTCTCCCTGCATTAACATACACCTCAGAGACCTGGGCAGTATGAAAGCAGGATGAGAATGCTATTCGGGTCTCCCAGAGAGGCATCGAAAGAGCTATGCTTGGAATATCACGCCTCACTCAAGTGAGAGAAGGAATCCGGAGTTCTGACCTCCCTCGCTATTCCAGAATCAGGGATGCTGTCTCTTTTGCCAAGGCATCGAAAATCAGATGGGCTGGACATGTAATGCGATTTGGAGACAACCGCTGGACTAGAGCCTTACCGACTGGATCCCACGGGATGTCAAAAGATCACATGGCCGCCCACCTACAAGATGGTCAGACTTCCTTGTCAAGACCCTGAAGGAACGGTTTGAGGCTCTTCATATTCCTGAATCAACCAGATGCCATTGGGCTACATTGGTATGTGATAGGGTCCAATGGAAATGTTACTGGCGCCGCTTGAGCAAATCAATGAATAACAGGATTTAAGTGATCAAATGATCAAGTGATTTGGAATATCAAATATGACACGGGTAGCTTGCCAGGCTCTGCTGTGTGGGTGGGATACTAAGTAAGTAAATAATATAGCTTAAATGTAGATGAAATGATTTAGGATATTCGATCTGCTGACCTGAAAAACAGACCATTAAAAGGCAAAACATGTTTATTTAGGATCAAAGAATCACAGTTGGGAAGGACAGATTCCAGCAAAACAAAAACATTTGTCCCGAGGGAGGATAAAATTAAATTCTCAGGACTTTTGTTCTGTTTGGTTATTATTTTGGGTTCTGGGTGTGCTCAGGGCTGCTCCAAACACAGTGCTCAGAAGTTTCTCCCTCTATACTCAGGGGACCATGCAGTGTTGGAAACTAATCCACATATCCTGTGCAGAAAGCAGTTTGAGAATTTTTTTTTATAAAAAGAAAAAGAAAGATGGTAATGAATGAGGTAGTTGCCAAGTGAAAATATTATAATATCAGGGCCGGAGCAATAGCCCAGCGGTCGGGCGCTTGCCTTGCACGCCGGCCGGCCTGTGCTGGCCTGGGTTCGATACCCGGCATCCCATATGGTCCCCCGAGCACTGCCAGGAGTAATTCCTGAGTGCAGAGCCAGGAGAAACCCCTGAGTATCGCCGGGTGTGACCCAAAAAAAAGCAAAAAAAAAATAAATAAATAAAATAAAATAAAATATTATTATATCAAAAGTAAGTTAACATTCACATCTATCAACTTTTTAGGATAGCATATTATTTTTTTCTTGCTGGGTTCTTGGAACACTGACTGTTAGTCTAGTATACATAAGAAAAAAAAGAAAATTTCCATGATTTGTCTCCATTTTTTAATGGTTTGTCCCTGGCTCCATTTTTTAAATGGCTCCACTTATGTCAACTATTCACAGATCAAAAAAAACAAATAAATTCTAATAAAAACTGTTATCCGCTTAATGCTTTCAGTTTATAGGAGCATGTTCATTTTACTTATAAAAGATAATTTAAAAAAGATATATAACCGATTAATACACACATATGTATCTACTTAGCTGTAGAGTAGGTAAAATAATTTGAATAAGTTTCTATTTGATAGATTTAAGATTTGCTTAAATGTACTAGAATATAGGCATGTGTACGCATAGTTTCTGCAAAGTCATTAAAAATGATTTTCCTTGATTGAAAGAACTTTGCTCATTTCACCTCCCCTGAATCATGTTTAGTATGCATACGGAACAAAAGGACCTGATATGGCATTGCATTCATGAACTCAGAATTAGAATTGCATCCTAATTCTGCCTAGTTTTAGTGAGTTACCTTGAACATGTGAAGCTCTATAAAGGTCACTTCCTTATGGAGATAATAATAGTATCTACTTCCTAGTCATGCTGTGAGAATTACATTTAAAGTATACTTGAACAGTACAGCTTGGTGCTCAGTTCATAGTCAGTACTTTAAAATGCAAACATACTCATTATTATATTCTTCACTATCTCATTATTATTAGTAGTAAAGCTGTGCTAGTGAAAGCCACAAACTTGGGAGTGGCAAGATGTGACTATGAATTAAGCGGTGCAGTGAGGGATAAAGGGAACCAAGATCTCAAAATTCCTCACTAGGCAAAGGGGCTCAAGTAAGATAATAGTAGGATAGTAAGAAAATAGTCAAGTAAGAAACCGGACAAATAGAAATTAGGGACCAAGGTAAAATCGTTAATTCTCAACCTAATTGTAAGGAATGCAACATGAGCCATCAGGAAGAACACATGAAACATAATTCATAACTCAACATGGAACCTTTTTTTGAGAGGAGTCAACCATACATAAAACATACCGAGGAAAGCATTCTGAATAGGAAAAAAAATAAGTCAGGTTGCTACCGTAAATAAGGGATTAGAGAGACAATACAGAGAGTAAGATGCTTGCTTGCTTGCACACAGCCCACCTAGATTTGATTCTTGTGATGCATATATGGGCCCCTGACAGCTGTCAGGAGTAATCCTTGAGCACAAAGTCAGAAGTAGTAACTGAGCACAGTTGGCTATGGCCCCCAAAAAGAAAAAAAGGAAAAAAAAAGTAAAGTAATAGGTTATTTAATAGATTTGAGGAGTAATCAAATTAGACTCTCCAAAAAAAAATTGCTACAAAAACACCATTTTACTAACCCCATAATCATATATTTTCTTATATGTTTTATAAGGTATTTGGTTCTTTTCTTGTTTCATTTGGCTCTTTTCTGTATGGAGGACTTGTCTAACAAGCAAAATTATTAATATTTTCTAAAGGATTGTGCATCATAATTATACTTTTAAAAATAAAACAGAATATGGAATAATGTACCAAACAGCTGACTTTCAATAAATGCTTATTGAATTATAAATTAAATATTAATAATATCCTATAATAAATGATACTGGTGTAATGAATATTAATAGTTCATAAAATTAATAGATGACCTTGAAATCATACTTGCTCTTTTATATCCCAGATCTACTGTCAGCAAATTCTTTAGTTCTACTTTCACATTGTATTTAAACTAAATATTTCCTACCACTTTTATTGTATCCACCCTGGTCAAGCCAATTTGCCAAAAGGATCCCTTACTCCTGCTTTTGGGCTCTACATTGTTTGTTATAATACACATTAATTGAAGGGGAAGTGAAACTTCTTGGAGTTACACAGTATACTAGTTCTATTTACCAGGATTAGTGCAAAAGGTTCCTAACCCTGTTCCCTGCCAATCCGTCCTTACACGATAGAAAGCTTGATTGTACTGAAACTTAAAGTCAAGTTAAATCATTACTTGGCCAAAAACTCTCCAAGGGTCTGTTTTATTCATTAAAAAAAAAAAAGTAAAGTCTTTGCAAGGTCCCAGTTTATCTTATCCTACTCATCTCTCCAACTTTATTCCTTTCGTTTTTGAACCATGCTCAAGGATCACACCTGACAGGGCTTGGAGGAACCACATGGGTGCAGAGGGATAAAACCTTGATGAGTCACACACACATACAAGGCAAGTACCATACAGGCTGTGCTATATCTCCAGCCCTGTTATCTCCTGTTTTCCCTGTTTTTCACTTCTCCTGCAGGGATATGTTATGGGGCCCAAGATTTTATTAGCAAATTTATTTATTTGATTCATAATAGACACATTAGGTTGACTTATTTTCTAATTTTATTAATTCTATAATAAAACTGAACTCTAAAAGCAGAATGTTTAAACATTTACTAGGTGAAATTCATTGAAAGCTTTTTTTAGGAAAGAAGTATTTCACTGAAAACTTTTAGACTTAACTTAAAAAAAATTAAAATAAAAATCTTCTCTAGAAAAAGTATGAGCAATTTCGAAACCATACATTTAGAGAGGAAACAGAAACCATAATTGGCCTCTTAAGAGATTTCCTGAAGATCCCTTCTCTTTCAGCTGTATGTATGACTCAACACCATCCATCACTCAGAAAGAACTCTCTAGGCAGTAGAAATACAAATTCTTATACCACTGTGCAATATTTTTAAATAAAGCCAGAATCAAGCAGTTATTATAAAGTAATAATTATTATTTATAAAGTAAATAAAGAGACCAAAAATTCAACACTGGGGCCAGAGCGATAGTCCAGCGGTTAGGGCATTTGCCTTGCAGGCAGCTGACCCAGGTTCAATTTCCCGGCATCCCATATGATCCCCAAGCACTGCCAGGAATAATTCCTTAATGCAGAGCCAGGAGTAGCCCCTGAGCATTGCTGGGTGTGACCCAAAAATGAAAAAAAAATTAACACTGAGTATCGTGGAAGTTTACAGTACAGTTCAAAGTAAAAGATTAATATTACAATTGATTTTAATTCTATAATGAACTTTCCTTAGACAATAAAGTGCATTTAAAAATCATTTAATGTGCAGTGTGATGGCCGAGTGGTTAAGGCATTGGACTTGAAAAATCATTTAATGTACCTGCTAAAGCCTACTCATTTCAGTTCCCATTATACAAGGCAGTAAAGTATATGTCTTTTATTGCCTTACTCTTCTTTGTTTTATGAATTCCTGAACATTAATAAGAAAAAGTTCTCCATAAGAATCTTATATTATGAAAATCAAAACAACAATAAGATACCATGTCACAACACAGAGACTGACATACATAGAAAAGAGCAAGAACAACCAGTGCTGGCATGGATGCAGGGAGAAAGGGATTCTCATCCATTGTTTGGAATGTCAATTGGTCCAGCTCTTTTGGGAAAACAATATGGACATTCCTCAAAAAACTTGAAATTGGGGGGAGCGATAGTCCAGTGGATAGGGCGTTTGCCTTGCACTCCAGCAGGCCTGTGCAGGCCCGGTTCGATCCCCGCATCCCATATGGTCACCCAAGCACTGCCAGGAGTAATTCCTGAGTGCAGAGCCAGGAGAAACCCCTGAGCATTACCGGGTGTGACCAAAAAAAAGCAAAAAAAAAAAACAAACAAACAAACAAAAACCCTTGAGAAAGAAATGGGGAACCTGCCATGGAGGCGGGCTGGGGGAGAGGGAGGGAACCAGGTAGTTGGTGGTGGGAGATGGGCACTGGTGGAGGGATGGGTGCTGGAACACTGTATGACCAAAACCCAGGTATGAACTTTTTAATTGTGTATCTTTGTGATTGTGTATCTTACTGTGGTAAAATAAAATACTTAAAAAAAAAAACAAGTGAAGTACCTTTGAATGGATAGGCTGGAGATGTCTGTGGTGTTACAAACTCATTGGCCATGTACTGCACAGGCTCTGCTGTAACAGCAGGTAAGAGGCTATATAAGATTCCCCTTAAGGGAGACTCGGGGTCCTGCCCACCTAACAGGACCTGCATATCCATGTGGGAGCTTGACCCTGGCTAGCCAGTCCAATAAACTCTGCTTTGTTAATTGCAAAAAAAAAAAACCTTGAAATTGAGCTCCCATTTCACTTAGCAATACCACTCCTGGGAGCCCCCAAAACACACAACAGAAACTCCATCTGCATTTCTATGTTCATGGCAACACTATTCAAAATAACCAGAATATGGAAAAAACCTGAGTGCTAGAGAACAGATGACTGGATAAAGAAATACTACATAATGAAATACTATGAAATACATAATGAAATACTATGGAAATACTATGCAGCTGTTAGGATAATAAACTGTATAATCACCATTCTACAAAGAAGTGATCATTAATGTGAAAAGAGGGGGTTCGACAGGGTGATACCATTTCACCAAAAACCCTTCAGCTCCACCCACGAGAACATCATGCAACAATTAGAATGGGAAGGAATGGGAGTGAAGATAGATGGTCGGCAACTACACCACCTCCGCTTTGCTGATGACATTGTTCTAAACACCAAACATTAGCCAAGCGGCACAAATGCTGACTGACTTTGACCGAGAATGTGGAAAGATAAGTCTACAGCTGAATCTAAGGAAAACCATGTTTATGAAGAATGAACTAGTTCCAGAGGCCCCATTCACTCTCAATGGAACAAACATCTCTGAATGCAGCAGTTATGTGTACCTAGGTCAAGAAGTCAACATGATGAACGACCTAAAACCTGAGCTGCGCCCAGGAGGAAGAGAGCGGCATGGAATGCCTTCAAAGCATCGAAGAAATAGCTAAAAGGACAAAGAACCTCCGGCTCTGGGCACATCTCTTTGACTCCACCGTTCTCCCTGCATTAACATACGCCTCAGAGACCTGGGCCCTACGAAAGCAGGATGAGAATGCTATTTGGGTCTCCCAGAGAGGAATTGAAAGAGCTATGCTTGGAATATCACGCCTCACTCAAGTGAGTGAAGGGAATCCGGAGTTCTGACCTCCGTCGCTATTCCAGAATCAGGGACGCTGTCTCGTTTGCCAAGGCATCGAAAATCAGATGGGCTGGACATGTAATGCTATTTGGAGACAACCGCTGGACTAGAGCAATTACCGACTGGATCCCACGGGATGTCAAAAGATCACATGGCCGCCCACCTACAAGATGGTCAGACTTCCTTGTCAAGACCCTGAAGGACGGTTTGAGGCTCTTCATATTCCTGAATCAACCAGATGCCATTGGGCTACATTGGCATGTGATAGGGTCCAATATGAATGTTACTGGCGCCCGCTCGAGCAAATCGATGAATAACGGGATTCAAGTGATCAAGTGATAGTAAACTAACTTTACTTCATCCGAGTTTTGTATGCAAATCTTTCATGCAGTTCTCAAGATCCCACAAGCATAGGAAAATCCAGTATAATAAAAGTTTTTTTTTAATCTTATTTTTATTTTTTTTTTTTGTTTGTTTCAGATCATACCTGATAGTGCTCAGGTACAGTCCTGAGCAAACAAACAAGCACAGATCCTGGTTTTATTCTTGAGAATCACTTTCGGGGATACTCAGAGAAACCAGGTGGTGCCAGGGTTAGAACCTGGGCCTCCTTCATGCAAAGCATGTGCAAACCCTTGGGGCCATATTCTCACCCCTAGAATCTAATTTTAATTTAGGAATTTTATTTCTAAACTCCAACATTGATTCAGAGTAACATTTTTCCCTCCAGACTTTATTCACTTTTAAGGTTTTAGTAAGATTAAAACAATAAACTCAAAAGAAAAAAAATAAAAGGCTGAAATAAAGAGAATTCTCATTTAGTCAAAAATGAAATGGAGGTCCAAAGGGCTCCTAGAGAGTTCTAAGAGTAGCCAATGATTTCCAATCAGAAATCAGGTAAAGACTTCCTGTCTAGTGCCCTTAGCCCCACAACTATGCTGTCTGAGTACTATAACCACAAATAACCAAGAAAACTAGAGTATACTAACTAGAATTATTTATTATATAAATAGATGTCATTTTTCTATCATCTAAAAAAATTAAGAAAAAATGTGAAATATGAAAGTTTTATTACTTGGACCAAAAATTCAAAAAATATAGTTCCCATATTTGGTGTAAAGAATGCCATATTTTGGAAGCTGTGTAACTTATTTTTGTGTACCTCCTTTGTAAATATGTAAAAGCCTATTTTTTTCCTTTTAAAAGGCCTTATTTAAAAACCATGGTTTTCAAATACTCCTGAAATTGGTATGGAATAATAAACCCCCACGGATAGCTAAAGCAATCCTCGGAAAAAAGAAGATGGGAGGCATCACCTTTCCCAACCTCAAACTGTACTACAAAGCAGCAGTAATTAAAACAGCATGGTACTGGAATAAAAACAGACCTATGGACATATGGAATAGAGTTGAGTATCCTGATACCCATCCTCAAACACATGATCAGTTAATCTTTGATAAAGGTGCAAAGAGTCCAAACTGGAGTAAGGCAAGCCTCTTCAACAAGTGGTGCTGGGAAAACTGGACAGCTACATGTAAAAAAATGAATTTGGACCTGTGTCTAACACCTTGCACAAAAATCAGATCAAAATGGATTAAAGATCTCAATATCAGACCTGAATCCATAAAGTATGCTGAAGAAAATATAGGAAAAACCCTCCACGACATCGGCTAAAGACATCTTCAAAGGTGAAACACCATTAACAAAGCAACTAGAAGAAAATATAAACATATGGGACTACATGAAACTAAAGAGCTTCTGCACCTCGAAAGAAACAGTGACCAAGATAGAAAGACAGTCCACAGAATGGGAAAGAATATTCACCCAATACCCATCTGATAAGGGGTTAATATCCAGGATATATCAGGCACTGGACCAGCTATATAAGAAGAAAACAGCCAACCCCATAAAAAAAATGGGGAGAAGAGATGAACAGAAAATTTGACAAAGAAGAAATTGAATGCCCAAAAGGTATATGAAAAAATGCTCATCATCACTAATCATCAGAGAGATGCAAATCAAAACAACAATGAGATATCACCTCACACCACAGAGACTGGCCCATATCCAAAAGGATAAAAGCAACAAGTGCTGGCGTGGATGCAGGGAAAAAGGGACTCTCATACATTGTTGGTGGGAATGTCGACTTGTACAACCTTTCTGGAAAACAATATGGACATTCCTCCAAAGACTAGAAATTGAGCTCCCTTTTGACCCAGCCATACCACTCCTGGGAATATACCCTGGGCAGCCAAAAACACACAGCAGAAACACAATCCACACTTTTATTTTCATAGCAGCACTATTCACAATAGCCAGAACCTGGAAACAACCAGTATGCCCAAGAACTGATGACTGGATAAAGAAACTGTGGTACATCTACACAATGGAATACTATGCAGCTGTTAGGAAAAATGGAGTTATGAAATTTGCCTATAAATGGATGGACATGGAAAGGATCATGTTGAGTGCAATTAGTCAGAAGGAAAGAGAGAGACATAGAATGACTGCATTTATTTGCATGACATAAATATATCAATATCAGGTGATCTTACCAAAAGTGGAAATTACCACAAACGTGTGGGAGTCAGAGGTTAGGTAAGATAGAGAAGCGAACATGTGTGAATAAATGTCAAAAGGGCTGATACCAACATTAAACTGAGTATTAAATACAGGCAAAAATATGCACATGATGGCTTCCAAGTGTATGTAGTGCAACCCACAATGTGTAAGAGAAGGGAAAAGAGAGAGGGACAGAGAAAAGAGATAAAGAACCTGCCATTTGGGCAGGCTATGGGAGGGGGGGGGAATTGGGGACATTGGTGGTGGGTAATGGGCACTGGTGGAGGGTGGGTTGCTGGAACACTATGTGACTGAAACCTCCAAACATGAATAACATTGTAATTGTATATCTCACGGTGGTATAATAAAATGTTTAATAAAAAATAATAAATAAATAAATAAATAAACAAACAAACAAATAAATAAATAAATGTAAAGAAATTGCACCCTCAAATTCCAAAAAAAAAAAAAACCCACCATGGTTTAAAAAGTTGTTCATAATACAATTCTTCCAGGCATTCAATGTTCTAACACCAGTCCCACCGCCAGTGTGACCTTCCCTCCTGCTCCAGCCGCCGGCACGAGATCATTTATGCTATGTTGCTTGTTACAACAAAATGAAAAGCCTATTTTATTTTTTTCTATGTTTAGACTTTATATTGCAGTTAAGTTTGCACAGCACAATAAATGGTAATGTGAGTATAAAGGACACAGTTTTTAAAAAATGAATGTGTCAATTATAAAATTTAAGTCAGATTATTAGCCTGTCCCCCCACAAATACCTATAAGTATATATCAAAACAAAGAGCAAATAGAAGACTTGTATAAATGCTTTATGATTAAATGTCTTTATGACTGAACTAGCTCCTTGAGAGGCAAGCTAGTATGTGCTGCTTTGATTCCAGGATGTCGGCACCTCTGGCAAGTCAATGACATCCTGAGGGAAATTGCTCAAGTCTCTAATTCTTTACTGCCAGACAGAACTGCCTGCATTTTCTCAAGTGTAGTAGAACTAGCGGAGCTATCTGCTACTTTCTTGACAACAAAACATGTACTACACTATCAAATCCATTTATAGAAGAACTGAAAACTATGGGGTTAAGAGAAGATCGAGTGTAGTTCTCACTTACACTGTACTGTAACATTCGGTGTTTTCCATTGGCTCCTTGAGAACATGGAAGTGGCCTCTATCTTTGTATCACCAGTACAAAGCTCATTGTCTGGGACATACATGGTGGAGAGCAATAAATGTTTTCTGAATGATGACTTCATTTCCCAACTGCATTTAATCCTTTATACAGCCTTGTGAGATATAGATTATCAACTAGAGACGTAGAGAGGTAGGGGAGTGACTTGTTCTTGAACATATAAAGTCAGCAGAATCAGGATTTGTGCTTGAATCTAGCTGATATCATAGTCTGGACACTTGATCAAAAATATTAATTTTTTGTAATGAGATTTAAACTCTAGTTTGAATGTTTTGCCTAATTGGATCCTGCCTGCCTTTCAAAGCTACTCTTTCTTTACCTTCTAATAGTAGCCCTTGATAAAACTTGGCTTCTTTGTGGTTTTGTTTTTGCAGGGCTTTTTTTCAGCTCTATCAACTAAAATCTTTCTCTTGTTATGAAGAGTTCCTTTATTTAACCATAAGTGATACCTTTCTGTTCTTTATTGTCATATCATCTATTTCTGGGTCATGGACATGGCATTTACAACATACTAGCTCCTGGTCAATGTGGTAGTTTCCATATAAAGCCTTGGCTCATCCTTTCCGTATACTTCTAGCACAGTGATATTCCCACAATAGACTTTAAAAAATCGCTGATTGAACTTCTGGTGGTACTGGGGCTATATCTGGCTGCCACCTATTCTACTCATTGTTCTGTGAACAAACTCGCACAGCAATGTTCAATCTGCTCTCCCATTCCAATCCTTCCCCAGCTCATAGACTGTGCTCTCTCTGGTACTCAAGGGGATCTTATTCATCCAGAACCATGAACTATCAGTGATAAACTGAAGTGTAAAAAGAGGTGTCACACCTGGCTGTACTCAGGGCATACCTATGGCTCTGTGCTCAGAGAACACTCCTGGAGGAGCTCAGGGGACTATATGTAGGGCTGAGTACCGAAGCAGAGTCAGACACATGTAAGACAAGTGCCTGAACCTTGTACCATTTCTCAGACCCTAGAAGATGTTGTAAATAATTGATTATAGCCATGTGATTTCACAGAGTGTGAAGATAGGATCTGTGAATACTTTGATTCACTGTATCACTGTCTTCCCGTTCATCATCAATCTGCTCAAGCGGGCACCAGTAACATCTCCATATGACCTGTCTCATGCAAGTAGAGCCCAAGGGCACCTGCTTGCTCCAGGAACATAAAGAGCCTCAAACCATTCCATCAGGTCATGGGAATGAGGTCTATAACAGTTACTGGTATTTGGCATATCAAATACGACATGGGTAGCTTGCCAGGCTCTGCCGTGAGGGTAGCATACTCTTGTATTCATCTAAAAATCCAGCATTTATTGAGGAACCGCGCGGCCACAAGTGGCAGCGCAAGCCGGGCTGTGATAGGCTGGTCTGCTGGGTGGAGTTCTGACGAGGGGGAAGTCCGGATGTGGAAAATGGAGGCCCTCATGGAGTGGAGGATTAGTGATTGGGAAAATGGAATAAGGTAATTTCCGATAGATGTTTCTAGAGTGGATGTAATTCAGTCTTTTCATAGTAAAGTCTCAAAATACTCAAGAATTAGTGATTGGGAAAAGGAAATAAGGTAACTTCCAATAGGTGTTTCTAGAGTCGATGTAATTCAGTCTTTTCATAGTAAAGTCTCAAAAATACCCAAAGGACTAGTACTAACTGATCTCTCTCTCCTCTTCTACCTCTCTCTCCTCTCTTTCTCTTTTCTCTCTCTACTCACTCAAGTCTCTCCCTGTGTTTCTCTCTATGTCTCTGTCTCTGTGTCTTTGTCTCTGTGTCTCTGTCTCTGTCTATATCTCTTTCTCTCTGTGTATCTCTTTCTCTCTCTCTTTCTCTCTCTCTCACACACACACACACACACGCACGCACACACACACGCACAGAAATTTTCCCTTAAAGGAAAGAGACAATTGCAATGACAGAGATAATGAGAAAATATTATTCAATGTATAATTTCTAAGAGTTGTATTCACCCCCTGTGTCTTCTCAATAATAGTATTGTTTCCCCAGAAAGTGAACAACTCAAAATTTTGAATCATGCAATGATCAAGCCCAATAAATGGGTTTAACCACAAAAAATAATTTAACCAGTGTTTAAAGTGCCCTTTCTCTCAAACAGTGGTTTAGCGGTGCTATATTTTTTAGACTACAATGAGCTGCACAGGAGTAGTGAGTAAATACAATATTACTTTAAAAAAACAACTGCAGACTAGTTGAAGAAAATAATTATGGCCACTGAATTAACTGGACATGTAAGGCCATTTTCAAAACGAGGCTAGAATCCTCTGCAGCTGGAGCAGAATATCATGGTGTGCCTTGTTTTCTGCTAAATTGCAGGCTTCTTCAATAATCAGGTTTCAAGTTTCATTGCAGTAACTGATTCAAGCTGATTATTTATCAGGCTAAAAAGAAAAGAGTATAAAGGGTCATGACTGAGGTACTGAAAATTGCAATTACAGAGGGCACATGAAAATTGATCTATTCCTTCTTTTTAATCTCATTGAATAAAATCAAAGTGGAAGAATTTAAAATAACGTTTATTATTAATAGGAATACCATAGAAGTGTGACTTCATGTGGATTTAAAAAGAAACAGTTAATCACATTGGCAAAGGGGGTGGGGCAAGAAGAAAAATATTGAAATAAGATATATATATATACATATATATACATATATATATATATATATATATATATATATATATATATATACATGGCAGAGCTTGGCAAGCTACCCGTGTTTTATTTGTTATGCCAAAACCTAGTAACAATTATGGACCTCAATTCCATGACCTGAAGAATTGTTTGAGGCTCTTTCTGTCCCTGGAGCAAGCAGATGCCCTTGGGCTACACTTGCTTGTGACAGGATGTTACTGGTGCCCACTTGAGCAAATCAATGAACAACTGGAAGACAGTGACAGACAGTAATATATATATATATTTTTTGGGGGGTCACATGCTGTGATGCTCAGGGGTTACTGTTGGCTCTGCACTCAGGAATTACTCCTGGCAGTGCTCGGGAGACCATATGACATGCTGGGAATCGAACCTGGGTACATGACATGCAAGGCAAGCACCCTTCCCGCTGTACTATCTCTCTGGCCCCTCACTCAGCAATCCTGAAGATTCTGCTGAGAGAACACAATAATAAAGTTAAAAGAACTTAATAAAGTTAAAATATGGTGGGCAGGAGGATAGCATAGCGGGTAGGGTGTTTGCCTTGCACACAGCTGACCGGGTTTGATCCCGGCATCCCAAATGGTCCCTCGAGCACCCCCCAGGACTAATTCCTGAGTGCAGAGCCAGGAATAACCCTGAGCATTGCTGGGCGTGACCCCACCAAAAAATGCAAAAAAAGTAAAAGAAAATAATTTGGTGGAAATATAGTGTAAGATTTATTCAGATAATGATGATGACAGCCTTATGTAGTCATAGCTACGTCACCATTTGAGAGAGAGGGGGGTAGCCCAAAATTTGGCCTTGCAGATGCTGCCACCTGATTGCCCAGAGGTGCAGTCATGGTCAGCCCTACCCTGTTCTACAATAATGTCAATAGTAGGACTTTTTTTTTTTTTTTTTTTGGGTCACACCTGGCAATGCTCAGGGGTTACTCCCTGGCTCTGCACTCAGGAATTACTCCTGGCGGTGCTCAGGGGACCATATGGGATGCTGGGGATCGAACCTGGGCCGCCATGAGCCGGCCGCGTGCAAGGCAAACACCCTACCCGCTGGACAATCAATATTAGGACTTTTGACTACATTGTCTTTGACCTGTTGCAGTCAAAGTTTCCAGAACTGCAGAACTGCAGAAAATGTTCATGCGTGGAGCACTGAGGAGAAGGGCTTGGTTATAAAGTTTCCTGCTGTCACAGAATTAACTATGCCAGGATATGTGCCAGGGAGGTGACCTCACTTGCCATAATGCAACCCATGGCAAGTTCATTTCTGGAGAAAAATCTGATGAGGAGAAATTTCATCCTAAAAAATCTGGGTCCTGACAGTTTTTCCGTGGTAAATTCTGGACCCACACAAAGGTCCCTAGTTTTCATCAGCATCACCAAGAGACTGAGGGTTTGGATGGCAGTCATGTGGTTTTGGGCAGGGTGAAAGATGGCATGAATATTGTAGATAGCCTCTGGGTCTAGTCATTACAAGACCAGCAGGAAGATAATCATTCCCACTGGGAACAGTTTAATAAACAGGGCTTGACTTTTTAACCACCAGACCCGTAGCTCAGGAGTACTCAAAACATCCCATAAACTTGCTCTCCCTGCACTTCCTTCAGCTCTCTGGGTTGGTTCCATATTTTCCAAGTTTGGCTGTTTGCAAAGTTGTTATAATTATGAAATAAATAATAAAGCAAAGAAAATTGGGCCAGGGAGGTAGTTCAAGTAATAGAGCACACGCCTAACATAGGCAAGACTGCATATCCGAACCTACGTTCCCAGCACTGACTGACTGGTGTGCTTTCCACCCCCAACGCAACCACCATACTGCTGAGGGTGGCCCCACTAAAAATAGAAGTCACATAACTTTCTTCTTGTTTTGTCTCCTCCTCCCCTATATTGGGTTACTTTGCCTAGGCCCCTTTCCCCACTTTACCTGCCCTGAACTCTGCATGTGCAAGTAACATTTCAAACACCTTTTTTTTTTTTAAGAATTACAAGTTTATTTGAGCAAATTTTCAAGAATTTAGTAACTATAGAAAGAGTTTATAGGCAAATTTCATGACTTCATTTTTCCTAACAGCTGCATTGTATTCCGTTGTGTAGATGTACCAAAGTTTCTTTATCTAGTCATCAGTAAAACACCCTTTTTGAAATGCACTAAGAAAGCAAACCTCTTCTCCACCTCTCCTTCATTCCTCTCCTGTGGTATGAAATATTTTCTGTCTTTTAATATGAATATATTGGTAGATTCTTTTCCCTACCAGACCTTAAGCATGGGATTTATAATTTATCTCTGTATTCCTTGTTTTTTGTCTTGGCCACACCCGGCAGTGCTCAGGATTTACTTCCAGCTCTGTGCTCAGCGATCACTTCTGACAGGGCTCAGGGGACCATATAAAGTTCCGGGAATAGAATTCAAGTTGACTACCTGCAAGAGAAACTCCTTAATACCTGAACAATCATGCTGGCCCTTAAGAATATTTTTTAAATGGGGTTTACTTTAGTTGAAGCTGAATGTCATTCTTTTTTCTTTACTGTTAAATTCCTGATTAATATTTAATGAAACTATTAATTTTATATGAGTATATACTAATATCTAGATTCTAGACTACAGATGGTCTGTGAGAGTTGCCGACATTATACATCTACAGAAAACATAACTATCCTAGATGGAATTATTTCAGCTCACGCCAAACAGTGCCTTTTCCTGACTCCTTGTTTCTAATAATCTTTACTACTTTTGGTTTCTATCTGCCATATTTAGTCAGTCATATAATTAATCTATTTTCACTCTTTTTATAATCATACCTATTGTCTCCTTCTAAGTCTTAAATGTTGCTTGACTTTCAGGAAAAATTTTATAGGTATTTTCAAGTTATTATTCCAAGAGATTTTATATATTAAATTTCCATCCACTAGTAAGAGAATAATTGTACTCAAACTGCCAATATTTTGTATTAATAAACTTTATCTTTATCAAATCTAGTATGTGAAAGGAGTGCCTTGCTATTATTTTGATTTGCATTGCTTATGTATTAGGTTATAATGTATCATTACTCATGCACCTCAGTAACCAGCATTAGATCACATGTACTGGCTCAGTGTCAGGGGTTAAGCAATGCAAGATTTTACGTTATAAAATTCACTGGAAAAAAGTGAGGATGAGAACTGGAATGAATATTATTTTTATTTATGACACTTGGGCTTTATGTTTTTATCCTCCTTAATTTTGTCCATAAATTTTAAACTTTTCATTATAAAGGCTTTTCATTACACAGGTAGAGAGAATAATTTTTAAATCTTTTTAAGAATAATTTAAAGATATAGCTGTCTCAAAATTTAACTTTGGTTTGAGGGGATGACCTGAAGATCTGGAGCATATACTTTGCCATCTACATTCCCAGGATTTGATCCCTGACTCCACATAGTCCCTGGAACACTGAACCAGAAGCGTACCTCAAACACTTCAAATAAACAAAAAACAGATATGACACTCTCAAAAACTAAACATTTTCAAAAAATCTGTTGCACTCTGGATTATTTTCCTGCAGTTTCTCCTTTTTAAAAATAATCTCAGGACATGGAACAGACCTCAAAGTAGGAGAGCACATACCTGGCACCTGAGTTTGATTCCCAACACTGCATGACTCCCAAGCATCCCTCCACACATCCGCACTCCCTAGCACAAGTTGTATCACTGGTGTCTCCTGAGCTCCCCACCTCCAACACCACTTTCACAGAAAAAAGAAGTCCCAGGTACCATATTATTTCATTCATGAAAACTTTGTTCTTTTTCTAAAGGAATGACTATTTCTTAATCTATTGCTTATATGCATTAAAATTTATCATTTAATTAATTCTCAAACAAAAACACTCAGGTAACCATGTCTTATAACAAAAAATAGAGGATTATCAATTGTTCAGAAAACTCCTTTTGGTTCTCTCCAACTCACTTCTGTAGGAGAGGAGAAAGATTTCTTTAACCCTCTTTGAGTCTGACTGAGTTTGAAAATTAAACTGTCGAAGACACATTAACTTCCCCACTTCGGTCCCTTCCGAAGGCCTGGTGGGCCTGCCTACGGCCTGCCTCCGGCAATATCGACCATGATCCCTGGGCACACACGTGACAGAGCTGCTGCCGGTTCTCCTCCTTGTGTGCCGCCGCTTTGCAATATCTCAAAGCCAGGTGTACTGATGTACCAGGTATATACCACCATATTTTATAGAATTAAGTATGTGACATACAGTCATTAGGGTGTGGTCACGATGTCTGGTCTGTTGGAACATAAAGATAATTTCTTATACATTGGGCTCAAATGGTATAATGGAGATTTAATAATCTCCATTGGCTTTTGACTAAGAATATTTTCATCGACCGTGTTTAGAGAATTAGCTCCAACAAGCAATATGGAATAGATTATTCAGTGTATGCCTAGGACAGCCTCAAACAGAAGAGGAGAAAAATTTGAAATAAGTGTTGTCCATAGGTGCAGTGGTGGTGGATTTGGGGTTGACTAATAGAAACCCACCAAGTTCTAGAAACTCAGAAAGTGAATGCAAGAACAGAAATTGGCAAGATTCGCACTTAACAGCCCAGAAGGAAAGTCATGATTTTATCAACAACATTCCTATATATGGGCTAATGGTCAATATAATTAGTGCCGGCTAAGGGAACAGACATGGGGCTATGGGGGTGGGGAGTGGAAAATGAGGGCCTTTGGTGGTGGTGGGAGCACACTAGTGGTGGCTTGGTGTTGAATGATGAATCTCTCTAACAACTGTATTGTGGGGGGGGAAAAAAAACTTGGTTCTTTGTCAACCACGGAGTTTAAATAAAAATAAAATAAAGTAAGATAAAAAAAGACAGATTAATAGGAGTAAAGCATAATCACATGTTTAGCAGAAGTTTTACATGACATAGAACCATTTATGGAAGTGAAGCAATGGTTATAATGATTGATTTTTTTAAATGCTATATTCCAGGAAGAATGGACAGCCATGGGGGAACATGACTGGTGAAGGAGTAGGTGGTAATTGCACTTATCTGGGAATTTAGCAAGACCTGTTTGTTTGGATTCTTTTTTAGAGTAGTGTTGTCTTTAGGAATAACAGACAAGATCAGGCACATTCAGGGTAATACGACCATGCTGCTTCTTTCTAGGGTCAAATAGATAGCACAGGAGTTATCTGTGGCCATACCACCCTGAACAGGCCCAAACTTATTTGATAGTACAGGGGTTAACGTGCTTGCCTTGTATAAGAAATGACCCTGGTTCAATCCCTACACCATATATGGTCTCCTGAGCAACTCCATGAGTGATTCCTGGAGCATAAAACCAGGAGTAAGCCCTGAGCATATAGAACCAGAATAAAGACTGAACACAACTGGTTGTGGGGGAAAAAAAGTTTCTTTTCTTCTGGGCTTAGGGGAGGGCACTGCTCACAAAAAACTTTTATGACCTATTTCAAAGAAGGGAGAAGGGAACTTCTTTGCTTCTACTAGTTTCTCAAACACCTTCAGCTTAATATATTCAGTATACCAAGATATATTTTGGCGCAGTATCTTCTAAATCCCATCATTTCCCTATCCCCAGAGTAAACCTCTATGAGCTTTAATAAATCTTGCCTGTTTTTGAACTTTACAAACATAGCTGCATTATAAACTTTACACATATAAATGATAGAATGTTATTTATTGTCTGGCTTACTTCATTCAACATTTTGCTTGTCAGAATCACTATTGGCGAGGGGATAGCTCAAAGGGCTAGAGTGTGGGGGTCCAAGTTCTACCAGGTATTCTTAAAGTCTTCTGAAATATTTGCTATAAGCTATAGTTCCATACAAACAAGAATGTGTGCAAGAATTATAACGGTTCCACACCGTCAACAATTAGCACTCAATTGTTTTAAGCTTGATTTCCTAGAATGCCGACTTTGAGAATGAAATTATGGAAGGAGATCACGATGCTGAAAGTTTGTTGGGAGGTACTTTTTTTTTCCCTCCATACCTGCCGATGGCAAAGGAGGAGACAGGGGAAGTTGGACTTTGATGCAATTTCCCAGTGATTACACAGGGAAC
This sequence comes from Cryptotis parvus, assembly GCA_021461705.1. Classification (NCBI taxonomy): domain Eukaryota; kingdom Metazoa; phylum Chordata; class Mammalia; order Eulipotyphla; family Soricidae; genus Cryptotis; species Cryptotis parvus. The sequence continues at coordinate 903 of JAJIBD010010315.1, read as the reverse complement.
TCATACTTTTGGGTTCTGGCATAACTTCCACCCTGCTGCCGTGGATAATGTTTATATATCTATTATATTAATATTAGATACTTATGGTGAAAGTGGACAAAGTCAACAGGAATAATTTTGTCTCCCTGTTGTTCAGTGATTCATTTGATAGACATCCTCTCTCAGGTGTTAACATTCACTCTTCTTATCCACTTTATACCCTTTCTCCTATGGTCATCATATCATCCCAGACTTCCTCATCCCTAGTCTGTCCATCTTTTTATATCCAGTCTCTGACAAGTTGGTCAAGCCCTTTGCAACAGTTCATGACTCTGTATTCTAACACCAGTCATTTCTCTTTCCACACAAAGTGAATGACAAGTACAAAGAGGTGCGTATTAATAAAGTTCTTTGTTAGTGGTTCTCAAAAATATTTGTAAATAAGGGGCCGGAGCCATAGCCCAGTGGGTAGGACGTTTGCCTTGCACGACGGCTGGCCCTGTGCCGGCCTGGGTTCTATCCCCGGCATCCCATATGGTCCCCGAGCACCACCAGGAGTAATTCCTGAGTGCAGAGCCAGGGTAGCGCCCCTGAGCGTCGCCGGATGTGATCCAAAAAAGGAAAAAAAAAAATTGTAAATAAGGTTCAGGCATCAGTGTTTCTTTAAAGTTTTCCAGGTGATTCTATTGTTTTCAAGATTGAGTCATTCCTCAAGAGCTTAAACTTAAAAGACTTGTTCTCAGGACCGGGACTGGATTGAGAGTCTAGCAGGAAGGGCATTTGCCTTATATGCTGCCAACCTGGGTTCGATCCCTGGTATTCCATATGGTCCCCAGAGCACTGCCAGGAGTAATTCCTGAGTCCATTACCAGGAGTAACCCTTGAGCATTGCCAGGTCTGACCCAAAAAAGCCAAAAAAAAAAA